>JAHZNH010000119.1:0-14576 GCA_027744355.1 Tyrannoseira gladiata
AAATAAGAGTGAAGTGGGGAGAAAGTGATGTGATATCGTATCGCTTTACTAAGGGGGTGGATGATAAGCGGATAAGGATTAAGGACCAGTTCCCCTCCCCATGTTGTGTCCTCCTTTGTCATGGAGTTTTTTATGAGGGAGGGAGGGATAAGAATGGGGGAAGTTGGCCGTAAGAAAAATATTAATTGTGTTTCTTTGTAACTGGAAAAGAGTTGCTGGGTGTATGAATGGAACTCCCCTGGAATAACTTGGGAACTCAGAGGATACGAGAAATTAGATTTCTCTTACTTATGGGGGAACCGCTTCTTGTAATTGTAGTGATGATAACTGATTCATGCTAAATGACTCATTAAATTGATTTCGATCCCTGGTAGACGAGTAGCTGCCCCATATACTTCACTTTCGTGTTGGTTTAAAGTTGAATGGAAGTGGATTTCCATTACTTCCAAAGAGTTGAGTGGGTGCTGCGATGCTAGACGACTTTGTCCTCGTGACATTACGCATTCCATCCTTTCTGAGATAAAATACAACCTCACCAAGCTTACGCAACTCCTCAGCTTTGTTGCGCTGGGTTGATATAAATTGGGCTCTGGGGAATGTCTCCAAACCAGCAAATGGAAGCGAAATGAAACGGGTAGTCATTGCATTGCTTGGGTCTGACTCTGGAACAAGGCCTGTTTTCATTGACGCTTGATTTATCCCAAAGATAAGATTCCATTACATTCAGGTATAATTTTGCCGGAAATTGAGTACAAGTTAATTCATGAAACGTGTAACTAAATATTCAAGTTCACAGTTTTAATTATTATCATGCACAATCACAATTTGAAAATATTTAAAATTACAATTTCTCTGAGGAAGCCTGCTTCCGTGTTTGGAAACTTCTTGCTTCCGGTGAATTCCGTGTACGCAGAGGTAAAAGGTGTAGCTCGTGGATCAGATTTGCTTCCGATAATCAACTGAAAATTAAATTCTGCATTATTCTAGCGGTTATCCCACAAGTCAAAATCAAAGTTGATCATGCAAACATACCAATACAATGATCGACCTTCAACAAGGTGGGGTCCGTAGAAGTCAACACATTCTAAAATATTCATCAAATCCTTCATACTTTGACCTGAGAGGTGAAGTGGACAGTAGATACATGTTCCAGTGCATCCATCATTCATGACTCACGACTCCGGTATTATCTCTTCAAACGACGCTCCTGAAAAAAAGAAACACGGGCTACACCACTCCTTCTTCTGAGATTAGCAAGCTCAAGCTCCTTTTCCTTTCAGTCCAGGGATGAACTAAATAAATGCTTTCTAGTTTGAGCCATGTCGAATGTCGAGTCGAGCCGATATGGTATGAACAAGTGCACTTTACTATCTTCAACGGAACGTTTATCGTTGTCTGGAGGAAAAAATGGAGGGATCTAGATGTCAAGAAAGAGCTCGGATGGATGGAAGCGATGCGATCGTGATGGTGATGTCCGTTGTGAAAGCTTAATGCATCACATCAGAAGACTCCAAGCAGAAGCATTTCTTCCTTCTCCTCCTCCTCTTCTTTTTTGAGGAAGATTATGTTTTGGGGAACTTCAAATTACATGTTAGATCCAAACATAAAAAAAATATTTACTGGTGTGGTGTGGAGAAAAAGCTCTCCAGTGGAACGATCATGATGATAATAATAATGCCCATGTAATGGTTTGGTTTGCCCTTGTTTTTTTCTCCTCTTATCCTGCCCACTCAAACTCACCGCGAGACGAGCTGAGTCTAGTTGAGTCCGCAGAAAATGGTACTGCTCCCTCCTTCAGTCACTTCACGGTCTGCTGGAAACAGCTCTCAACTCCGGCCTTTTTATGGTGATTCGATCCGAAGCGGAAAAGAACTCACTCTTGTGGTGTGGTGTGGGGTGGCTCGCTCGCTGGATGTGCACTTTTTTATTTTGGGGAGAAAATTGAATTGGACTTGAGTGGACTGGACTGAATGGAAAGGAATGGACTCTGGAGTGAACTGCAAGACTGGTCTTTTCAAGGCGTATAAAAATCCCGGGAAGATTCTCGATTCACTACTACATCTCTTCCTTTTATTGATTTTCCCCCGTAAAAAATCTCCACTTTCGCCCTGGAGTGGGATCATTAGCGAAGTTTTTACGGGAAATTATAGATTTTTTCCCGGGGAGCAAGCGACAGGTCACTTAATGATTGGATATTTTGCAGAGGAGAAACTATTGCTTCCTGTTTCGGAGACTTCTAAAAAATATTTTTAAAATGGCGAGATCCTTGATCCTCCAATGAATCTTTGTACATTTTTCTCCATTCCTGGTACATTTCCTTCGTCCTGGACTTTTGACTTTTGGGACGGTGAATTGTGAGTCGTAAACTCGGAGGAATATTTTCCCTTCCTATTTGATGGAGGGGAAATACGCGGTGTGTGGCATGAATGCGGAATGATGGCTGACCCCTTTTAAGCATGATCATCATGGACAATGAAAGATGATGATCGTGTTCATCATGACTGTGATGTGATGTGACTCCCACTTGATGCGGAGTACATGACATTACTCATGACATGACTTGACATGATGATGACTTCCAACTCAGAGGGATCTAGAATCCAGATGCGGTGCGGGTGTGTTTTTGTGGAGGGAGGCCCAGGTATTCCTGTCAGGTTTCGTCTGGTAAGCCATTCCGGATAAAAAACGTACTAACGGAACAGAACATACCTAATTTACATCAGCAAGTACGATTACGGGTACATGCTATCAAAGAAGGAGAATGAATGCATATATTTCATGCATGTATGCACGCACACACCTGAGTTCCTCAATTGAGATAATTAATTTTGAGAAAAGGAGAGAGACTCACTCTCTCACTTACTCACTCGAGCAGTTTTGTCTTCAGGTTGGCTTTCTGCTGTTCCATTGTGACCTTCTGTTTTGGTGGGAGCAATTAAGCAATTCATTTTCGGAATGTTTATGGCTCTTATAAATTCACTCCCGAGCCCTGTCTCATTGTCTGTCTGGAAGAATGAATGAATGGACACATGAACGTTGAGCGAACTCGCAAAGCAACGCATCACAACACAATCATTTATATTTTTTGTGGGAAGGGGAAAATACTAAATTGTGCAATTAAGTCAAGCTCAACCGCTACCCATGTAGCTCTCCAAACAAAACAAGACCAGACCAGTTTCCGGGTCGAGGAGCTCTTGTTGCCTCCTCGATGGCAATATCAATTCATTACATTTTGAACCCTTTCCCCTCCAAACGATAGGAACTTATGCTCTTTGGGAGAGAAGTGAAGTGAAATGAAATGAACTAAATAAATATTTCCCCCGCAATGCAATGTTTTTATATCACTGTGCTGTAGTGTAAGTGATCATGATCCCATTCGCGTAAATAACGCAGCGTGAGCACCTCCATAGAACGTGTCATAATAACACTCGTTCCTCTCTGGAAACTAGAACTGAGTAGATGAATCCATACAACCTAGCTCTGGAACGTTGGAACTCTGTAGTTTGGAGTTTGAGTCCGTGGCTCCATAATAATTTTCGGGGGTTTTTTATGGGAGGTGCGATGTGAGATGATATGATGCGATGCGATCCGATGCAATACATACGGAAAGTCAAGCAAAGCATACTTAGATCTTCCTAGTGGCATCAGCTGCACATATTTTTTGTTCTGGAGCAAGCACTCTTCTTCTCCTCCACTACTACCACTTAGTCTTCCTCCAACATGAATATGAATGCATTATATTCCGAGAGCCATTTTCATCTCGGCAAACTTTCAACTTCATCATCATAATTCAGCTTTTACTTTCTCCAGCTCGAAACTTTCTTCTTTTTTTCATGGCCAGCCGTAAGTCATTACTCATAGGGAAACACATGTGTCGGCTGTCCGTGTCCGTCCATAAAGTAGAGGGGTTAAAGCCTGGCGTGGAATGGCCTGGAAAATTCATAATTTTTAAAAAAGGGTACACACATCTTCCCGCCATTTACCCATCCCCTCGCGCTATTTATGGAGGGGAGGGAATATTTACGGGGAGAATGGAACCAGTTTATGGGAACGCCTCCTCGCATCCTCTCGGAGAAAAGTAACTTGTTTTCCGAAACTTGGAATGCTGCCTTTTTAATGTGGATGGCGTCTTCAAGATACAATTTCACATGTTTCCAGATAAATTACCATCGTCCCTTTCAGAAAACGATCTCTTGAGTGCAATAATACACCCTCGCCCATTTTCTCAGTTCCTCGAGAGAAAAAACGGCGGAATGAAGTAATTTATGTTGGTTTGGTAAGTAAGTAAATGATACACTCTTCCTTATATTTTTGGTCCGGGTCACAATTCAAGAGTATTCGTGTAATTTTCCCAAAGAATAGAAAATTCATACGAGGAATGGTGGTATTGAAGTTTTCATTCGAGTAGACTTCCGGAAATGAGTTGTGGGATGGGTTCATTGGTTCGGGAAGTGCACCATGAATACCAGATTTCCCTGTCGCCATTAAGGCCATTACAGGTCCCACTAATTGGTTATGACGATACAATAGCACTGCGTACACCATTCCAATATTTTACTTTTTGTCGTTGGTGGAATTGCAACTGTTATTATTTTTGATTGGATATGGCCTACTGCTTTACTGCAGGGCTTTGGATGGGTTTATTATGTAAGTTGGATTTGAATTGAAAACTGAAGATTTTTATCACAAGCCAGAGTGACTAAATAAGTACAGAGTGCTCAGAACTTTTTTCATTCATTTCTTTGCCTAGGCTGTCCAATTATACGAGTTGGATGAATGGGAGTTTGTGCACTTTAAATCAATTATTCAGGATCTGGAGTGGAAGTGTACTCTTCCAAAAGTTTTTATTGATGTTTTTCCTTGTTTTACCTTGACTTCGTAATGGCTGGGAAGGGTTAATAAACTCCGGCTTGAGTTTCCTTGAAGGTGAATGAGGGCCTTAAGGATAATTGGCGACGACTATCTACTACTTCTGACGATTTAAAAGCCTTTTCCGTTTCCACTCTCAACTTTAAAAAACATTTTCATTTTGGAGGAGTTGCGAGTTTTTTGTTTGGGCTTGGTAGCTTGAATCTTTGAATGATGGAGATGTGGTAGTAAGTAGTAGTGGATGGTTAACCGGAAGTGAGCTTGAATAGCCCATTCCCCGAGACTTTGAGGGAGGACTGAGGAGGAAGTTGGAGTTGTTGAGGGAAGGAAAACCCCTTCTTCCTCGAAAATCCATCCTAATTCATCAATCTTCTCCTTGTGTAGTTCTGTCCACGAAACTGAGGGTTTTTATTGCCATTTTGGTAGATAGATTCTCGGAGTTTTTTGACGAGCATGTCGAGAGGAGAATATTTGAAGATGAAGGGATCCACCAGAATCGGATGGATCCAAAGAGGATGGAATGAGTGAGGATGCGCCTTTCAAAAGAGAAAGCCGAACTAGCAGGGTCTGAGTCTGAGCTGCAGTCAGGTTTTTTTTAATCCGGGTGTATTACCTCAGAGGAAATTGGCTTTTTATACTTCCTCCTTATTTCTTAAAAACGACTGCAATTTTTAAACAAGTCCAGCCCAGTAGTAAAAAACCTGTTTTCTGTATGGTGGGATGGCGGAGAGAGTCGGTGGTATTCTTTGAGATTTCGTAATAGTAATAAAAACCGGAGAAGAACTGAACGGAAGAAATTGGATAAAGGGAAGTGAATGGATTTGTTCAGAGTTTGTGAGATTGCATTTCATTTCTATTGCGGAAGGAATTCAATCGTCAAAATCAACTTCAGTTCAACAAGCCGCTTAAGAGAAGAAGCCAATTGAATAAGTTAAGTGGAAAAATATCATATCCGAAACTACAGAATGGAGATGTACTCCTACTACTGGGGGAAACTGTAACGAATGTTTCGAATTAAGTGGACGAGGCGGGAAAATGCAACGAAGCAAAGAGGATCAGTCAAATTCGAATCCAGTCGCTGATGTGGGCGTGGTTGCGCATGCGCAGAAACAGAAAAGTCAGGTTTTGCCATGCAACTGTAGAAAACGAAAAAAAATGGATGAACAAATTCGAATCAGAAATTATTGGTCCATCGAATTCTTGTGCGCAGAAGTGAGAAAGGTCGAAAGCAAGCTTTAGATATAAAAAGTCAAAGCCACAGTCACGCCCTTTTTGTAACAGAAATTGGATACAAAAATTCAGATTTAAAAAGCCCGCCGGAGTTAGATCCAGGATGAGTTATAGTTATAAACGCTTACCACCGAATTGTCCCTGCCCTGGTTGGGACTGTGTGGGTGGGGTGGTGTCCGCCACCTGTCAAGGATGCTACTACAACCGGCCTGACTCTTGGGTTTGGTGTGTGGACAGATCCATTGGAAGAGGGAACACGACCTATTCCGCTGACTACCTGAACTATTTCAAGTACAGTACTTCGGGAGGTAAATTAATGATAAAAAATCACGTACAGCGCATTCGGTCTTACTGCACTGCATTTAGATTATGCATTCAATTGTGATTCATCTCTTCTGCGGCAGGAACTTGGTGGAAGTGGATGCCGAAAGTGAATGATACATGCCCTACCTTCGACCTCCCTTTCCCTGGACAAGCCTTCCCACTCCCGTGTGTCAACATTAAGGGGCTGATAGTCTGAGTTAGAGGGTGATTTTTCTGGATTGGAAAATCCCTGAATGAATTTGAAATTGGATGATTTGATTCTTACTGAATAAAAAATTCTCAAGTTGTAACTAGACAAGTCTCGTAGATGTAGTTCGGTTGCCTTTTTATTGTGCCTCTCATTTGGGTAGTCGGGTTCAGTAAGCATCAGCATCCACCACTGATTTTTTCCCCGTGGAAACACAGCCCCAATGCAAGAACAACAAAGAGAAGTCAAATAAACTGATATTCAAATTCAAATGGCTCGAAAATCACTTTCCAAAATTCTTTCAACAACGTATTCAATCATCCGTATCCAATCCGTTCAAAATCAACCGTCATTTTCACCTGCTCCGTCCACAATCATTGGCCCATTCTAACCATCATGAGTTGCGGCACCCAGTACCCTTCGGACTGGCCCAGTCCTGCTAATTGCTGCAGCGGCGCAAAGTGTCTGGGAAGATGTGGGGGTTGTTCTGAGAAGCCCGACCTGTGCGTTGAATCTCGAGAGCGGTACTATTATAAGAGTGAGTATGCGGCAAAGTTTGTCAACTTCTTCGATTGCAAGAACTCGGGAGGGGACTGGTGGAAGTGGAAGCATAATACGGGAGGCATACCCTCAAAATTTTTCCCTTCAAAGTGAGGACTGGACAGGAAGAAGGATGGGTGAATGGGGACGGAGCCAACAAAATTCGTAGTTGGACAATTAATTCGCTGAAATACCGTCAAAATTGTAGTCAATGGCTGAAATGAATTATTTAGTACAATAAAAATTTACCATTTCAAGGTATTTACAAGAGATAATCTGAATTTATTAGTTCATTATAAGTACCATAAATCGAAACAGTGGAACAGTTTTGTACTGATTTAAATCAAACCTTAGGAAAGGATGCGACTTATTTTCAACAAATCTTTGCTCTACGTTTACTCGTATTTTCTGCTATTCAAGTTGATCACGATGCTGTAGTGCACAAAGAATAGGCATTCCATGTCCAGGCATACTTACTACAGGTTTAGATTCTCGGGCTTTCTTCTTTTCTCCCTCGGGATTAGCCTTTCACTCAGAATTACAGTGGAGTCGAATTGCGGAGAAAAAAGGAGAATTGGATTAGATTAGGCTTGTTGGATGCTTTGGATGACAAAAGGGACAGGATATCATGTTATCTCTCCCTCTCTACCTGTTCCTTACAGATTTTCTTTTCCATCTCGATCTCCATTCTTTTCTTATTTGGCCAATTGAAAAACTAGAGAATCCATATAATGGTATCATCATGGCTTGATTTGATATCGCTTGCTTGTTGACATTTTCTCTTGCTCTGAGAGTATCCAATCCCGAAAGTAAGTGATGCAATGACGAGGAATAACGAGCACCACACCGTTTCCTGTTTTCATTTCCGGTGAAAATACATACCCCCCTGTAACTTCGTTCAAGGGGATGACTGACTGTTCCAGGAACCTGGAATCAAAGCACTTTACAAAGATAAGTGGATTTGTTTACATGGCTTGGTTTCGGCTGCTCTGCTCCACTCTTCTTCCTCCCAGATTCACTAGTGTGCTCTTGCGGTTGTGGAAGTTTGCAAACAAAATACGTAGTCAATTTCCTGGAAGAGGGAAATGAGCCCGGTATTTTTTTGTCTTGGGACTTGACCTAATTTTCATACTTCAGCTTCGAGATTCCTACGGAAGGGGGAGACCAAACCAGAGATTCTAGCCGAGAGGTAAAAAAATCGGCGAAAAGAATCCTTTCAGGAAAATATCTCATCAAGGCGCATTATGCGACACCGTTTTAGTCCGGTGCATAGCAATAAAGTAGCTGTAGATGGGGAAGGGAGAGACAGGTGGATGGGGATAGTGAAAGTGAATCGATACGCTTCTTTTTTGTCCAGGGAGGGAAAAAAGGTGGATTCAGGATCCCTCGTAAATTTCCTGGAAGAGGGAAATGAGCCCGGTATTTTTTTGTCTTGGGACTTGACCTAATTTTCATACTTCAGCTTCGAGATTCCTACGGAAGGGGGAGACCAAACCAGAAATTCTAGCCGAGAGGTAAAAAATCGGTGAAAAGAATCCTTTCAGGAAAATATCTCATCAAGGCACATTATGCGGCACCATTTTAGTCAGGTGCATTGCAATAAAGTAGCTGTAGGTGGGGAAGGTAGAGACAGGTGGATGGGGATAGTGAAAGTGAATCGATACGCTTCTTTTTTGTCCAGGGAGGGAAAAAAGGTGGATTCAGGATCCCTCGTCTGCATTACATTCATTTTCCCTGATGAAAGTTAAAAGGAGCCGTCTTCAAAGTGACAAATTGCTGTAATAATGTAATGGGCTGCCTGTCAAACTTCCATTTTTTGTGGGATGGGATGAAGGTATGTGGCGTCATCGTCTCCCACCCCTTGAAAAGCCATCAAATCGAGCTGCTGAGTCGAGTCGAGCCCAAAGCCACACCGCTTCCTCGCTCCTGGACTCCTTTGGCGAAAAGTGCATGGGAGAAGAAAAGAATGCATTCCATTATTGTATTATCATGGCGAAGTGAAACCATTTAGTCAATAAAGTCGAAAGCTATTTTTATCTTGGGGAAATAATATAATGCAGTAGTAAGTCGGCGCACCGTGGTTGTGGTTAGCTTTTAGCGCTAAACGATAACGACGACGACGACGATGCGGTTTCATAGGGGAAAAAATGGATGGCTCGGGGAAGGTGACAGTCCCTCCTTTGGAGCTTTGAGCTGCAGGCCTCTGAATTGAAAAAGAGAATGTAGCGACAGGAGGGAACTACTCTGATCGTGTAACAATGAATTGGCTAAAAAGTTGGAGTGAGCGAGCGACAAAGTGAATGAATGCCATTGTCAACTTTTTTTACCCAAACTCGGGGACTCCTCCGCTCGACTACTGGGGCCAGGCCAATGTAGAAAGAACTCTTGAGAAAAAAAGATGGAAGAAAATTGTTGCCACACTCCTTGTTTGCAAGTGAGGAAGTTGGAAGATAATGGTAGTGGTGTGATATGAGATGGGTAAGGTAGGTACATAGATAGATAGGTAATGCATGTACAAGTGAACACAAGCCAAGCCAAGCCTACCCGCCATGTTCAGTTGCATTCGGTTTAATGGCGTGGCAAAATAAAAGGTTTATCTTTTTTATGGCCGCCATTTCAATACATCTTCTTTTGCGAGAGAGCGAGCGAAAGCAGTCAATGCTTCTGGTGGGGAACAAGATCGCCCCGAAATTGGGAGAAGAAAAGTTTTGTGGAAAAACGGCAGAAAAGAAATTGTAGCTGGTTAGGACTAAAAAAAGATGGGGTAAGGTAAATACCCATTGTGGAATCGGGAAATGGAGGAAGTGGAAATTAAATTGGTGGAAGGAAGAGTATCGACGCCAAGGGAAATCTCAAGTCGCCCCGAGTATTGATTGATAAAACTGATAGGAATGGACTAGTTTAATTGGATGGAAATTGGTGAATGCGTGAGTGAAATGAAGGAAGGGAAGTTCAGGAATGGAAATGCATGACTTGGGTTGCAGCGGAAGTGCTTAGCTTATTCCGAGTGTAAGGATGGGAGCGAGTAAGCTAGCGCTGCGTAGTCGTCTTCCTCCTCTGAAGGATTGGTATCGGTATTGGTGGTGGTGATGGTGGTATTGGAGTATTGAACTCTCCAGAAAAAAGGTAGTAATAATGCAACGGCAATGACGCGTAATCGTAATGGCAATATCTTTTCTTGCTCGATTTTTATGGGTAAATACTACAATAGCCGGGCTTTTGTTCATCGAGTAGGAGTAGTGAGTGTGGAGATTTTTTTTTCTTGGTCGTGGAGGACGAACGGAGTGAGTGAAGTGGAGCACATCAACATCAAGAGGAGAAATGTACACACTTGAGTCTGTGAATTGAGTGAAAAATTGGCCATTACCCGAATCACTTGGATGGAATATTGAGTACTAGTACTGTGGATAGAAGGACCAAGCGAGCCATAGTCATAGTCAGCCTATTTGAGAAATCACAGTCTATTGGAATGAATGCCTTCCTGATTTCCTAGGGAAAAAAATTAGATGGAGCGGGGAGGACCTGGAAATAGACAGTTGGAGAGAGCGAGCGAACCATTCAGATGGATGGAATCTTTATGCATATGATATGACTCGGATCGGATTGTGATTGCAATGCAATTTTTTGCAATATCGCGGACAAATCCAGATAAGCCCAGACCCGGATCCAGGGTCTGCTGCACTTAATATTTATTTCGCGAATAGTAATAGTCATTTTGCGAACCGGTACCAGTAGTGCAGTGTACTATTTTTAGAATTGAGTGAGGCTNGTAGTGCAGTGTACTATTTTTAGAATTGAGTGAGGCTATTCAGGAAAGTAAGATGGAGGAATATGGGAATGGGAAGGGCTTTTTAGAGGACAAATAAAGAATAAGATTGTTCTCGATTCTCCTCCTACTTCTCTAATGAGATGGATAATGGAGGAAATGTTGAGGAACTTGATGGAAAAAGTGGATGGATAGGATTTTCCATTTTGCTGCAGGATATTCTACCAATGTGATTTTTCAATAGATCGACAGTTCTACAAAAGTTCTTTTATTGGACCAATTTATTACTATTACAATTATACTAAATTGGCTATGCAAGATGCGCAATATGTGAGCAGGATTTGCGTTGTTGACCGGCAGTCCAATTACGAGATTTAGATCGATTGGTGTATGAGTGATCACGTCCTTGAATTTAGAATTTATTTCGAAAATCTATAGAAAGTTGCTTGTTCAATCGCCCTTCGTCATCGAAGTTGTCAAATATTTCCCCATCACTCTTAAACTTCCGTTTCGTCCACTTTCTTCTTTCTTCCTTAGTCGGAGGAGGCGAGATGGTGAATGTCGATTCATTCGATCTAAAATCGAGTATTTTGTAGCTCCCCTAGCTTTTCACGGTTCTAGACTCCTGTGAAAAAACAGATTACACGGCTTTAGCCCCAACAAAACATTCCAACACCAACACTCCCGGACAAACAATCCCTTTGAAAAGAACTACTAGGTATGATCGTGAATTGTTGTCCGGCAGTCCAATTACGAGATTTAGATCGATTGGTGTATGAGTGATCACGTCCTTGAATTTAGAATTTATTTCGAAAATCAATAGAAAGTTGCTTTTTCAATCGCCCTTCGCCATCGCTTTCCTTCCTTAGTCGCAGGAGGCGAGGCGTATGTCGATTCATTCGATCTAAAATCGAGTATTTTGTAGCTCCCCCAGCTTTTCACGGTTCTAGACTCCGGTGAAAAAACAGATTACACGGCTTTAGCCCCAACAAAACATTCCAACACCAACACTCCCGGACAAACAATCCCTTTGAAAAGAACTACTAGGTATGATCGTGATGATCACGATCGCATCGCATCACAAATTTCTCATGTTACGTTCGCTCACTCACTACTCCTATTTCCAGCTTCCAACATCACATCTCCACATCACGACAGAAAAATTTTGTTCCGGGAGGGAAACTAAAAAGGTACACGCGTTCCTTCAGACTTCAGACTAGCGTTGCAGATTACAGGAAAAACTTGAGGAATGGGATGGGAAGGAATGAATGATACAAGTTTTTTTTTCTTTCTGCTGCCCCTCTACTTTTACTTCCCACTTCCCCTCCAATTCCTCTTTCTGGGGAGGGAACGAAAGAAGTGCATTAAAAAGAACTTGCCCGTCTCCTCTTGTTAAGAGTCTCAGTTAGTGAGGCGGAGTGTATAAATACCGGGGAATAAAAAGGGGAAAAATAAACTTTTCCCCGGTTTTATATCTTCTCCCTCCTCCCGCGTTTATTTATTGAGGGAAATGTGATATGTGAAGAGTAGAGGCATTTCTCGTCGTTGTTATTTTTGATGAAAAGTAATCCAAGATATTAGCACAAAACACATAAGCTCCAGCTATAGTCCGGGCAATCCCGATAAAAACTTTTTTCTCTCCTCTGGAAACTGGAAGAGAAAAAAAGTGGTGGTGATGATGCTGATGAAGATTAGAAGTGAGGCTGTTTGAATGGATGGATGGAATGTGATGCGATGGCATTGAAATTTTTTAACATGTCCCGTTTCTTATGGATTTTTCACTTCCCTTTCGTGCCTAGTAATTGTATGCATGCCCATGGACATACTGGTCTGGCCGTGTTGTACATTATCTACATGAGTTTTCAACTAGGAAATATCCTGACTCTGAGTTCCAGACTATTTAAATTGGATGTTCCATTCTGTTTGTCTTTCCACGGGCATTGTCATTGTCAAAGCGGGAATGAGCTTCAGGGAAAAAATTTTCCTGTTCTGATCCTATAGAACTGGGAAAACAAACAAGCTCTTCTACTACAACCTTCTTTCCCTCTGCATAATTTCTGCCTGTCCTCATATCACCTCACATCGACCGATCGATCGAATTCGGATCAGACGGGATTGGATTGAGTGAGTTCAGGTCTCATTTCAGCTCTAGGCTTTCCCTAATTTATAAATGAGATCAATTGGAACTGGACCATATATATACTGGACTGGGGTATTAAGTTGCGTTGCGTATGTATTGTACTGCACTATTATTCCCATCCATCCATCGAGCCAGGAGCTTTTTCTCCAGCCTGTGTTTCTCTTCTCTTCCTTCCCCTATATTTTTTGCACGGAACAATAAAAACGTCTTTAAAAGGGGGAAGTTCGAGCTACTGAGGTAGTAAAAGGAGGCTGTTGGCTCTGGGTCTTGTTCCCTCGTCTATTATGTATGATGAGGGGTATACCCACGGTCATCAAAAGACAATGAACAATCATTACCAGAACCAGAGCCAGACCAAGCTGGAGTACCGTAGGTAATGTACTGCCCTCACTCCTAAAATGCAATGCAGACGAGTAGAAGGAGAGCACCACCACTGCTCAATGGAGAAGCTCGCCATACCAATACCAGCAGCTTCTTCTTCCACGTCTCCATCCCCTTCAATTCACAATCAGCTCAATGAGTTCAGTTATTTGAGCTCCTTTGTTCACTTCAAGCTTATTTGCCATGAATGAATGACTTGGAGCAATTTTTTATTGATGCTCTACCTAAAAGTACATATGCCTCTATGGTGCTGCTGCTGCTACCCTGATGATGGTGATGATGCCTAGACCGACCTATCCACCTTTTTTTATAGACAAGGTCTTCTAGATTCTAGAAGCGAATCGAACGCTAGAGGAATTCCACGGAACTGAACAAACTAAAGTCCCTTTTGTATCGAATGGAATGGAGGGGAAGGGCTTTGTAATTCAAGAAGACTTCATTTTCCTCCCTGAACCACCATCACTTCTACTGCTGCTGCAGGACCTAGATATCTACTATGTAGCTTCACCTTCCACCGGAGATCCCTGAATAGAAGAACGGACAAAAATGTAAAATCGAGATCATTTCATAACCAAATGTTTCAGAGTTCCTTCTCGTGATATATTTCTGGACGTTGCGTCACTCTTCAGAGTAATACGGCCTTAAGGACTCCCGTTTTCCAAAGGGCATGCACTGCGTGACCACCTACTCATTTGACTGGCCAGGAGTCTGGAAGATTTTTAAAAAGATGTGGGGATAATTATTTCGTTCATATGCTTCCCAAGGAATGATTTTTATGGTGCAATTCTGGATTTCGATCCACGTGCTTCTACTTGCTCTCTTGAGTTGAGTTGAATGTCCGGGAAAGTTTTGGTGGAGCAGAAGCTTGTTCGGTTTTTAAAAGATTAATTGGGAAGTTTTTCTTCCCTCCAACAGAAAATCAAACCTAGTTTTGGTTCCACTTCTGAGCATTCTACATGCAGTGTAGGTTCTACCGCATTGGAGTTTTTACTATTTTAGGTATGCTACCAGGCTCCTTATTGTTTCGTCCTAAATGATTTCTCCATTTCCCGAGGAATTATATCGATTGAGTTGGAAGCTATTCCTTCATGCATTCCGCTGTTTGAAAGAAACAAGCTAAGTAAGTGAGTATTTCTACT
>JAHZNH010000120.1:0-22078 GCA_027744355.1 Tyrannoseira gladiata
AATTATCATCATATCATGTTTTCGTCTCATCAACTGAAGTGAGTCGCACGTAAACAGGGTCTGATGGGGATCTCCAAAAACAAAAATATTATTCGTGATGGATGGGGTGAGGAGTGAATAATCCCAAACAAAAAATCTTGATCCATCTGCTTATCCCGGTTAAATCACCGGCGGGTGTCCGAACGAAAACAAAATCATCACCGTGATAAACTCCGGAGATAAGTAAATATGAAGTGAGCTGAAGATATCACTGCGTCATTAGATAATAGTGTTTATGCGTCGCAGACGTAAACGAGCCATTGTTGATCTTCCGCCTTTATGTCCATCTCCCGTGTTTTCATACGGGAACCCCTAATGAAAATGAGAGGCTATGGTATGGATATTGGCTTGATGTAAATCAGGAATTATTTTTCTGTTTTCCTCCTCGCAAAAATGAGAAGGCGAGAAAAAAGGAGTTTTTTTATTTCATTCCATTGCAATATCATATCACATCCCTAATCTCTGAGCGATTCCACACGGACCCCCACGGTTTTCTTCCGCTGTTTACTCCACATTCGTTTCGGGGGCAGGTCCATAAAAAACCGCTTTCCTCCAGTTTTTCCCCTCCACTTAGTGCTCACATCTTGAACGAGAGCAAAGGTCATGCAGTGCAGTGAGGCAGTGGAAATGGGAATGAATGACTATGGCGCTGGTGCTTTTTCTCCAAAAAACAATTACATACTCGCTTGCCGAGTCCTAGTCCTCCGGTTTTTTTTTCGCAAACTGGGTAAATTAACTTCTCTAATGAAACTGGGATGTGGGGGATTAACGGGGGATTTTCCAACGAGCCAACCAACCAACCATGCCTTAGTCGATTCGAGTCGATGTTCGTAGTAGTCCGGGGTTCCAGGAGGCTTTGGAACTCTGAGCGATTCCACACGGACCCCCACGGTTTTCTTCCGCTGTTTACTCCACATTCGTTTCGGGAGCAGGTCCATAAAAAACCGCTTTCCTCCAGTTTTTCCCCTCGACTTAGTGCTCACATCTTGAACGAGAGCAAAGGTCAAGCAGTGCAGTGAGGCAGTGGAAATGGGAATGAATGACTATGGCGCTGGTGCTTTTTCTCTAAAAAACAATTACATACTCGCTTGCCGAGTCCTAGTCCTCCGTTTTTTTCGCAAACTGGGTAAATTAACTTCTCTAATGAAACTGGGATGTGGGGGATTAACGGGGGATTTTCCAACGAGCCAACCACCCAACCATGCCGTAGTCGATTCGAGTCGATGTTCGTAGTAGTCCGAGGTTCCAGGAGGCTTTGGAAAATTTCCTCGGAGGAGGGGAAGAAGCATCACTCGCGACGCAACAGGGTATACACTAGTTTTATCTGAACTTCTCCCTCGAAAAACATTGGAAGCTTTCTGATATGGCGATGACATTTGGAGAAAGGAAAGGGATATAGTTAAGTTACTTGCTGATGTATTGTGGATGTATTCATGTGAGTGCGAACAATTCCCCTCCTCACACTCTCGTTTAAGTGCTTAATGGACCGGCAGTAATTTCCTCCATTTGCTTTGCTTCTGTCGCCCTCCATTTCCAATTCCAAAAGCAGCAGTGGAGCGACCGGTCGCGGTCACACTTTCCCCGGCCAATCCAACTAGAACCAGAGCCCAGAAGTTTGGACCATATTGTATTGTCTGTCTCCTGCCTTTATAATCACTTATCCACTCCAGAGGGAAAATATTCTCGAGTGGAGGGAGTTGGAGTGTGACTCTGACTCTGGTTCTGATTGCGAGTGCGATTGTGATCGCCTCATCTATTGTTCTTCAGCGAACATATGGAACTGGAAAATGGGGAAATAGTGAAATCGCTAATCTCTGGGAGCACATCAGCAGCGATACCCAAGCGAGCAAGCCAGTACTTATCCTTGAAATTGGGAGCCTACAAGATGGAGCGAATTTCCGACAGTTCCACGTGAGCCACGTTAACCTAGCGGGAGAGAGAGAGAGAGCCCCAGTCAAGTAAGTTCCATGATTGAATCGAAGATTTCCCCGGAATTACAATGAGCCCCGTGCCTTGCTGGTGCATTAGGGAATTGGGGTGGAAAATGAACGGATCACCAGAACTTGCTCTCCTCAGTACTTCAATGCCTGTTTCGATCATGCCACCTCGTTTAAAAAACTTATCAAATGAGATCAGCGCCAGAACCGAAGTGTGATGAAGAGGAAGATGATATAAAGTACTTGATGTGTACCTTGGCCCATTCTCATTGTCTTAGCGCCACAGCCAGTTTAATCGAATGGTCCGGTCTCATGTCTTCTTTTAAAAGCTTTTTTCTAACGGAATCATCCTCCTTTTTGGTAATCTCAAATTGCTCACGTAGATAATTAGAAAAAAAGGGTCATGATGATGATGAGGAGGAGAAGTAAGTAAGTGAGTAAGTTCTTCGCTTCAAATTTTGAGAAGCGACTCAATCCCACTATCACATCGCTGAGGAAAATTACCCATTGGGGAGCAACCCAAAGATATAAGAGTCTCCTTCAAGCCTCGGGAGTAGTTTGTCTCCTTCCCTTTCAGCATTCCTCTTGTCTTGTCGCAGATCGGTTTTTGGTTCAGTTAAGTTCGATTCGATTAGTATTCAATTCGTTCGTTTTCCCAGCGAAAGGATCCACTGTTCTGGGTCTGATGACGCTGATATGGATCTCTAGGCACTACTGCATTGACAGACGATGGCTTCTGGTTTCTCTTCTAATTTACTTCTTTTGGGGAGCCAGGCCAGGCCGGGCCAAGATCACGACAACGAGAAAAGATTGATGATGATAATGTGGGCGGATACAAAGTACATACCTCGATCGATCCATAAAGAAAAATTCCTTTGAGGAAGGCATTTTAACCAGTGTTTTTCTTCAAGGACTACACTGTATTTCATCTTCATCTGCAGAAGGTGTCCCCCACCTCAGATCTTTGCATTACAAATTAGCCGATGAAGCGAGCCCCTATTATCCACCATTCCAATGAAATGAGGCTTGACTCATGCATTCAGCTACCGCAAAAATGTATACTCGGTAAATAAGTGCTTACGATGAGCCATAAATAGAAATGATCATTTTTGTAGGGGAACAAATTGTTCATTCTCATTCATTATCGTTTGATTTAGCACTATCTTACAATGAATGCATTTTTTAGGCATTGTCGAAGGTTAAGAGTGAAAATAATAAAGGACATCCAAGTCATCATAATATCATGATCATCATCACCTGCGCACTAAGACTGTCAAGTAAAATCTCCCTGTTTGATGTATTGCGTCGGTGCGAAATGAAAATGAAAAGCGAGCCCTTTACGATATCAATGTCGGATAATTTCAACGTTATCTCATCTCCCTCGAAGTAAATTTCTGTGTAGAGTTTATTAACGATCCTGATCTGATCTGATCTGTTACGTTTGGTTTTGGTGGTCGTAGGAAAAAAACAGAAATGCGAGTAATTTATGACACCACTTATAAAAAAGTGCAGACTGCAGAGCAGAGCTTACACGGAGCACTTAAGATCTGCAGAGAAGATAGGAGATAGGGGAACGCATAAAATATGGATAAATTCTTTTTTGCTATCGTCTGGTTGCATCAAAAAGGCAATTAGTTTTGAATGTGAATTGTGTCACTTGGCTATCGGCATGAGGTAAGATGTGAGATATGTTCAGGAGGGATGGAGGAGTATAGCCAAACCAAACCGCAGCAGGCATCTCCTCCTTCGTGACCTGGTACAGAAGTCATGAAAAGAAAGAAATGTAGGCACTTAAGTGAGTGCTTAAGTAGTTATAATAATCGTGCATTATTTATTTACATTCGAGTTTGTTTAAATGCGCGCGTTGATTGAGATTGCGAGCTTTATGGGTTTATTATCGCAATAAAAACCAGTGAGCAAAGGAGCAGGCATAAGACTCATTTTCAATATGAATCTACCTATTGTAAAAAAAACTGAAGTAAGTATTTACACTGAAGCCGATTCATTGAAGAAAAAACAAAAGTGTTTATGAGCATGCCAATCCTATTCTAGTGGGGAATCATCGATAATCGGTATTTGTTCGCATTCGTGACTGTAAAAGGGTTTTCTGTGTTTCGAGCTGTTTTGCTCACAGTCGGAAATGTGAAAAACTGTAGATGTCGAGTCGAGCAGAAAAAGTTTGTACTCGATCATGAGTGGGTTGCCGTCTCTTCGAGTTTGAGTGACAGATTCCCAGGTGTATCTTGGGAAATGATGGGGAATACAGAGGTTTCTTTCGATAAAATATTGTTACTGAGTCTCGACTGGGCGGTCACTCCGCCAAGCTCCCCACAGAAGTCAGAGACAATCAGAGGGCTGATTTAGATACAGGAGCTATTTAGATTAGGGGATAACTACGTGATGAACATGAGATTGAAATGGATACTGGGGATTGGATTGAAATAAAAGTGGATTGTTTGCTACTCAGATTCAATCACAGCGGCGGCAATGCCAATTTATGGCGGTCACGATGATGATGCATGCAAATACTTATTCAGCGACTTGTTTAGATTGAGATTTTTCTTGGATACAATCAATGCTAAATGGAGTATTGATATTGATGTCAGGGGACTCGCAGTCCCTGTAAAGGACTTCGGGGGAGGTGACTCCATATTCGTCATTCTGACAGCTTGAGACTCCTCCACCAACTGAGATGAGAGGCTTGGTTCTGGGGGCGAGAATATATACATTTTCGCGTGATTTTAATCAGCAATCAAATATTCGAAGGGGAAAAAATACGTTGTAAGTACTTAACTCTCTGGGGTCTCACTGTTTATGGGACTCCTCTTGACAGTTGGGATGTGTCGAAGTGTTAATTATGGCGTTTTGATTGGTTTCGCATTCACCAACTGGAGTTTTTATGTGGCAATGAGGAGTAATTGAATCGCTCTCCGTAATTAATCTATCATTTTGAGTAAGTAGTTAATTCTTGGAAAAAATGACTTCATGACAAAATGCCATTTACTTATTTAGCCATTTTAATTAAACTTGTAACATCGTTTGAGCTCTCGTGAAGTGCTCAGTTCTGATTTTAATTGCGCTACTCTTCTGGGTGAGAGAAACTGTTTACTCCTGTGGTGATGATAGTAAAGATCAAATTACGTAAGCACTTAATGAGCATCTATGTGCCCTCATTAATGAGTAATTTTCATCAGTATAAAGTGTCCCTTTCACCTTCCGCCCCTTAAAGGGAAGAGAGGCTTACATAACGGGTTCATGAATTAAGTAATATTTATTCACGTCAACCGTGAAACCAGCAGAAAATGGAGAAGTGGAAGATACGCTAGGTTAGCGTTCGCTTACCGGTTTCCCTTCAGGGATTCACTGTCGTTTGGCGATGGTGTCGCTTTCCAGAAAACTCTTGAAGCTTCCAGCATCCACTGCAGTCTTCGGCATTAAATTTTGAGTGACGAATGGAGTGACCTGGGATGCTTGGATGGAATGGAGAAAGGCGAAGCAGGCGACATAAATCTCCCTAGTGCATCTTAGTTCCTTGATAATAATACCCTCGCTTCAAAGACTTTAATACATTTTTTAAGTAAGGGTTACGTCTCCAAGTATTACGTACTTATTTCATTGGATTTTTTTGCATTGTATTCTGTCCGGGGAAGAAACTTGCCTGAGCCCAACTCTCGTAATAATTTTCCATTCTTCCCGGAAGATAAAGCCCCAGAGGACAATGAAGGAGTGGAGCGAAGCCATGGCGTGTTTTCTCCACTCGTGAAAAAAAATCCAGGTCTGGCTTGACTTGTCTTGGCTTAAGGTCTCAATCTCAATGGTTAAATAATGGAGCATGTAAGGAGACGGAGAAGAATGGGAGAAAAATTCCATCCAGCAATTCACTCAACTACTCCATCCTCATCCTTACAATAAGTCTTAGTTTCCCCGTTTTCTGCTTCAGCACTGGAACTGGAATAAAAAATGGAATTCTTCTTACGCCAGATTCTATAAGCACATTAAATTCCAGCTTCCAGATGGAATGAGGAAGAATCCGATCAAAAGTTGGGAAGTCAACTACAAATTACTTACGGAGATGCTTCTCTCGTTCTCACTCGCTCCAAAGATGGATTATTGAAGTTGAATGGCTTCCTGATCTGATTTGAGCTGAAGTCTCGGAGCATCATCGCATCGTGCAATTTTTTTTCAGAAAAGGGCAAGTTAATTAACTGGAGTTCTCATGAATCCCTATTTCTTCTTCTCCATGAATGACTTCATAACTGCGTAGAGCTAAACAGGTACTACTACCGATTGCCACTACCATCTCGGGAAAGTGGGAGAATTTCAAGATTCCCCGAAAATGCTAAAATTTGTTGTTCAAGAGCACCCACGTGTTGAATATGAGTACCCCTCGAAGTTGCGTAGATTAGAGAGGAAATTGCGGGGGATATAATGAGTCTTGGGAGATGTGGGAGTACCAAGTATGGTGAATTAAGGCTAGACTGGAAAATTAAGGTGGAAGTGGAAGAAGGAGATCGATCGATTGTTCGTCCCTTTCTGAATTCGATTACACATTCCGAGTTTCTTTTCATCCCCAAGAACGTCACATCATCATTGCCTATGATTCTGGCTACTTCAGAATATTGGAAATTGTTCCTGGAAGAATGGTGGGGTAGTTCGATGATGTACTTATGTTCGAGTACCTTTCTGCTCGCATGACCTCTGAGCGACTCAATGTTGAATACTTTGGTCTTGATGGAAGGTCATTCCAAGAAGGAAAGTTAGTACGGAGTCCAGATTCCCCCTCCCAGCTCATGCCATTTCTCTGAACTTCTAAACTGTGAGATTTTGATGGAGAATCGGGATTAGGCGTCTGCATGATGCACGCCCGTTACATAAACTATGTCGTACGAGATTATTGTCGTACTTTTAGTTCGATCCGTGTTCCCCACCGAGTTTGGTGCAGTGGGTGCCGAGTACTTGTAGTACCCCATTAGGAAAAAAAACTTTTTTTTGGAGTTGGTGACACCTCAAATGCAGACAAAAACTTTGGAGCACAACTGGAACAAAAAAAATTCTTGCGAAGTCATACACTCCACTTTGGCTAGTATAGCTAGACTCGCATTGGCATTTTTTTTCTGTGGAAGTTTTCAATAACCCGAGATTTTCAACTTCTCTCCGTGTATATTCTGGTCGAAAACTCCAATCCAAACATTTTTTTGAACACCTCACCGAACCAAAGTACTTCCCCGTGGCTTCCTTTCCCACTTTTTGTACTATAAAGGGATTCCGCGAACGTATGCAAAAAAATTGGTACGTGCAAAAAAACTTTTTTTCCTGCGTCTTGAACTAGTAAATGCCCAAGATGAAAGGGAGAATACATCTCAGCAGCTAACGCTACCTCCACCGCTGCTGCTCATCTCGGAGGGAATGGGAGCGCTAAGTTTTGATGTTATTTTCGTGTAATGTAGGCCATAAAAATCCGATTCTATTTTCCCCCATTTTCCTCCTCTTTCCCCAGAGTTTTTAGTGTGTTTCGACCAACGGCGGAAGAATAAAAAAGGGGAAAATTGTAATCCTTCCGGAAAACTCGGATGGTAAGCACACAACCAAGACCAACAACAATGGAGGGGAGCAGTGGTGGTGAAGATGGTGGCGTGGCGGAAGTTCTAAGCACCGACGGCATCGTTACAAACACTTTCCAGTGTTTTGTATTCAAATTCTGGAAAGAATGGCGAGTGAGCGAGCGAGAGAGTGAGTGAGCTGACGTCAATCAGATTCAGATGAGCACAAAGTCCCTTTCCATCTTCATCCTGTTGAATGGAAGCGAAAAGGGAGAAAATTGGATGGGATGGGGAAACGGAAAGAATAGCACCTGAAGAATCCCCTTTTTGTCTAAAAAATGATGGGCACTAGCACTAGCTAGTTGCCCGACCGTCTCCAGGAAAAATATAATTGGAAGGTCTTTTTACAAGCCCTTGTCTTCCTTGGGTTGCAACATGGAAGCTGGGAGAACTTTCCTTCAGGGCTTAAGTCCTCTGTTCACAATAAATGCAAGGACAACATAAATTCATCCATCTATCCACCCCATTCGCTCATTGTTTTTCGAGCTGAGCTGCTGAGTCTCGGGAGCCTGTTTTGTTTACAGGGCCAATACGAAATCGTCCTGGTAGTAGGTAGTCTCCTTTTTGGAAGAGAAGGTCTTGGGGAGAAGGAGAACAAACAAGGGGAAAGTTTTTTCTCCTTGATCACATACAAGAAGAAATTGTTCCTCTCTTTTGTTTTCGTAAGACTCCTTCATTAATAAAGTTTGCCTTTCCCAAAAAAATATCACTTTTTATGTATTGCGGCTCAGGGAAGCAGGATGACAGCAGGAAAGTTTTCCCATAATTTCGGGCACCGTTGCATCTCCGAACCTGTCTCATTTTCCCCGATGAATTATTAAACAGGATGAAATGAAATATTACTGCTCGCATTTGCTTTTTACAAAGAATGGCGGCTTAAAAACCCGGAGATGGAGGAGAAGAAGGAGAAAGTTATTATACATATTTTTTTCCAGGGGAAATTGGGCCAGGGCTCGTCGTTCTTGGGATCATAATTACCGGAGAAAATGTAAAATGCATGTCAAACACGAGCTCCATAAAAACCACAACCAACTACAAGCTCCAGCCGAGTGGAAAGTGAATGAAGTTTTTTTGGCAAATGAGCCGTGCAAATTAGCGAATGGACTTTTTACACTAATTTATAATCATCGCTCGGCTTCTGCTTGAGATTTTAGACGTCCCAGTCCTGTCGCTACTGCTGTGACATGAATGACACATCAAGTCTGACGGGCATTGATTAAGGTCGCACGCATAATTCTCATTAAGCCCTGGAGCCACATCGAGGGGAAAAAATGGGTGATGGTGATTGAAAAGGTTAATCAGCTCATACATCCTCTTTTTTCGCGGCGCGGGGGCTCAATGTGTCGCCTGTCATTCGCATTCAATCCATCCTCATCCCAATAAACGTCATCGTGTCAAGCCAAGCCGCTTTCGATCCCCGCACCTAACCTTGGTGCTAATGCTGGGGTAGCATGTGCGCTGTTTGCGGACATGTATGTATGAATGTAAGGACTTATTATTGGGCAATTTATTTGAGCAATTCAATCCAACTCCCAAAGTAAATGTTCCGTTCTATTCCATTCAGGAGGTCTTGACAAAATGCTCAGTTTGCAGAGTTTGCAGAGCTCAATGCAATTTCGCAAAGGTAAATATTTCCTTGTCATTTCCCTTGTCCTCCACCATATTTGTCCTTCCTACAGGTTTATTTCGCTCACGGGAAGCAAATACATATGCCGCACGGTTGAGTGCCACTCCACTACCGATGCCGACCGTTAACTCTAGGACTTGACTTGGGTATGTAGTAACTCTGCAGTACAACCTCCAAAACTTCATGAATGAAATGGGGTATGGCATCGCATGACTCAGATCAATTTATGGAGGAAAACAACTCCGGGCATTTCGATTTATACAGTACTACTAGTATAGTACCTGTACCTCTGAGCGGAGATGATGTCCCCGTCCTGTCCTCTTATGAAATCCGGGAATCCGGATCTGCTCCAATGTACTTATGTCCTCATCCTCCTTCAAGCCATTGGATGGAACAGCAGTCAGGATCTTTTTTAAAAATGATGTTTATTGTTTACTTTCTATTTCCATCTCTCACGTTTCGCTTCACTTCCAAAACACTTTTTCCCCTCCAGAGAGAGAGAAAGGAGGGGAAGTACCGTGGTAGAAAAATTGTTTGCGACAAAAGCCCTTCAAAATATATAATCATGTTTGGTTGGTTCAACTAAATACTGTATACTATGCTGAAAAATATTGCTTGAGCATAAGTCCTCCTCACTCACTCGAGCCGTATGAATTTATAATGCGGAAGGAGTATGTAAATGGCAAGGTAAACATTAATCTTGTTCCTAGAATGCTTCCAAGAAGATAAACGGTAGAGAAGAGCGCTTTCTCTCCGGATCAAGCCTCCAGGACAGGTGGAAATAGATACTTACTGCTGGCTTACCTTACTCTACCTAAGCTACGTTACCTGTCCTGTCGGGTTACTTTGGATGGAGACCATGCATGTCTCCTCGGTCTGTCCTTCATCTCATGAAATAAGTTTCGCGTGTAATCGTTTCCATCCAAGAAAGAGAAGAGTCTTTTGAGTGAATCCTCATTCATGTGGAGCGGCAGTTTCATTGACTTTCTTTTCATAATCCTCCACCTTTTCTCCAGCCATCCAAAAGGAAAAAATGGTGTGGGTGGGTTGGTGGATCCAAAATAGAAATAATTGTGTTCCTTACTAATACAGACCTCACCTCACTGTTCCACTCCTTTGGAATAAATATAAAATGGAGATGAAGGAGGAGATGGAGTGGTTGGTGCATGTATGTAGGAGGACGAAATTGAATGTTTCCTCATTTCCAGAACAAGAAATGAGCTTTTTATGTGCCGAGTCCAATTAACTAAACTCGATTCTGCTCCAGGATTGTGCTTAACAGGAAGGAATAGTAATTTTCTCTGGAAGCCTAGAACTAAAGAATAAGTAAGCTTTTATGGTGGATGGTGTGTGTGGTGTGGGGTGCTAAAGAAACTACGACAAAAGTAGTACTCGCGTAGGATGAGGAAGCCGGAGGAAAAGTGAATTGGATGAATGGACGCATGAATGAAGAAGTTATCAAGATCCATAGGCTTTTTGTTACGGCCTTTTTATGTGCGAAATAACATAATTTCATGCTCTCCACACTTGTTCCTCACTACCAGCAGAGCTTTAGTCTATGACTCTATAAATTACTGAAGAGGATGGCCTAGCTATAATACTACATCCGCCTCGAAGGTAGAGATTGATGCGATAAGACATGAACTGGAACTCGAAACACGCAACGATTCAGCTTTCCTCAGTATTTTTTTCCGCGGTCAGATCGTCCCGATAAGAATTATCGTGCAATATGGAAATGTAACACTAACAGTGTTCCATCATTCATCCTGAAGTGGTTTGGAAAATGCGTAGAAAACTTTGTATACTTAAATTGATTTTTTCTTGAGGAATATTGCATTGGGGAACATTCCAAATGACAATGACATGACACGATGTACCTGTACGCGGTACGAAGTTTTAGTCGCGTGCCTCACATTGCCCCATGCCGGCCAAGCCTCGTTCCCAATGTCAGTAGAGATTGAGAGTGACATCATGCTTCTCTTTGAGTGAGTCTGAGGTTTCGAGATTATAATTATGCGCGTCTATGTAATTCCAGAGTCTAGAAGAGGTAATTGGGAAGGAAAGCTAATTACTGTTCACGTTTGAGATGTGTCACATGTGTGCGGTGTGACTGCCTACCGACGTTGGATTGTTACAGTAGCCACTGCCACTAGCCAATTTTTTTATCAGTAAGTAACGCAGACAATCTAAATATCTGTAACTTCTTTTTCGAGAAATGTGGAGCATGCATGCAATATGTTAAAGAGTCTAGAAGAGGTAATTGGGAAGGAAAGCTAATTACTGTTCACGTTCGAGATGTGTCACATGTTAGTGGTGTGACTGCCTACCGACATTGGATTGTTACAGTAGCTACTGCCACTAGCCAATTTTTTTATCAGTAAGTAACGCAGACAATCTAAATATCTGTAACTTCGTTTTTGAGAAATGTGGAGCATGCATGCAATATGTTAAGTACGTAGTACACATCTTTAGGGGAATTTTTTTTCCTGGCTTAATGACCACCTCGACCGTTGGCTGGTGATGTGATTTGCTTATGATTGTGGTTTTAATGAAGCGTAACACTGCTCTGATGATGTAATAGAATGTACAATACTACTTACTGGCGCTGAATTGAATTCCCCAGAACAACAGGTGAACAATCCCAAGTTGAATTGAGAAGTAAAAATTTCTAAGGAGTAGTAGTAATTATTACTGTGATCTTGAGGCATCTGTGGGCAGAAGGGAACTTGCTGTTTTTCAGAGTGCAATTTCTGATTAGTTTCAATTTAAAAAAAAAGTTGGCAATGTGGGACAAGGAGACGTGAGTTAAAATTAGATTAGAATTAGAACAAAAGAAAAGTTTCTTGTGACATACTTTACTTGGAGTGCTGAGCAGTTTTTAAAAATTGAACTGCTGAGCTCAACTAGTCAATGAATGAATTGTAACATTGTGAGTGAGTGAATGAGTGAGAAAACTTGAAAGGTGGGGGTCTCGGTGGTTGAGATCTAGAGATGTCGTTGAGTAGGCAGTCGTTTTACATGGGCTGCTTGCAATTATACGAGGATGTCCGGTCGCATTTCACGGGTCAACATCAGCAAGATTTTGATGGCCCTCTCGCCGATTCCATCTCGAAACAACCGCAACAGCAGCAGCCACCATATGTTCCGTAAAGAATGATGGAACATTATGAAACTGACTCAATGATTCACCCTAAATACTTCAGAGAATTACTTATTTCGTAAATGAATTAGTGATTAATGATGCTAATTAATGGCTTTTGTTTTTGGAATTTCCAGGAAAAGTAACAAATCAGAATATGGAAGCTTTATCGTCCCACCGCAACTCGTTCGACTCAGCATCCGCCTCCAATGTGGTCAGTCGGAGGGAGTCTGCCGAGAAAATACTGGTGAGTCCTACTTCTATCAGTACTTCCCTTAGTCAATCTCGTCTCTTCTCCCTTTTTCTCAGTCACTTGAAAACCTTGAAAGTTTGGAAATGCAATTAGGCGGAATATTTTTGGCATAGGACTGTGCACGACATCGCAGGCAGGGATACTCAATTTTCGTTGTCTAGTAGAATTGCAGGAAATTAAGGGAGGAGGATGTGGAGGAAGGAGTAGGCACATGTTCTTCCCAGAAAAATTCATTTCCAATTTGAAGAAAGCTTCCAGGAAATAAGAAGACAAACTTTTCATGACAAAATCATGATTGAGCGTTTAGCTAGAATCCAGAATCCATATCCAACCGTATTATTCCCCTGTTTGGTAACCCGAAACTTGGCTAGAGCTTTAGGGATTGCAATCGTGTTTGTACCTAAAGGACATACTCTATTCCCCCTTGTAGTACATGCGCCTTAATTAAAAAACTGATTAGTAATGTTGTTCCACGGATAACGGAGCAGTATTGCCGGCTTTGTTCTTTTCTCAGAACATGAGCGAACAAAGTAGGGAGTAGGTAGGTATATGATTTGATAATTTGATTAAGACCTTACATGATCGAAGCTATGGGATAAATGCTAGAGGAAATCTATTTTTTAATTAAATGCACGATTCGATACAGCCTTAGTCCTTTTATGATTACTTTGACGCCTTCTGTTCGTAGATTAATTTGGCATTTGTGGCAATCTTATCCAAAAAAAACTTGTACACTTTTTGTGATTTCGTCACCACTGCAGCAGCTATAGTTTGGGTAGCAAAAATAAGCAAATATTGAAGGGAGAAAGGGGAGTACACGTCCCGCAATTAATTTTCCCTATTCGTCGCTTTTATCGTGGAGTTAACACCTGTGAGAGTGAATCTTGTAGGAAGGATTAGGGTTATCTTGGGCTTTAAATCTGAAAATGAAATGAGATGGCGGAAAGCGAATTGCGACTGCAATTTTTATTAGCGTGGACGTACGCACGCCAGAGCATTTCTATAGGAAGCGAGCAAGGAAGTCAGAGTCTGAGCGTAATAAATTTTATGGACTTGGGTAATCTCTGACATTCAGATAACCCTTTTTTGTCGAGAGGGAGGGTGCTGGGGAGGTGAGATATCGTAGTCGGAGTGGAGGAATAAGTAAAGCTCAAGCATAAAAAAATTTTAAATGCATTTTTTTATTTGCAGAACGCCTACTTCACACAGGTAAGCTAGTAAACATGAACTGGTCTTGTGTAGTAGTAGTCCCGCTTATTGCCGCTAGGTGTCTCGCGCAGCAACTTTCTTCTTTGCTTTGTACCGTACTTTGTTCAACCAGTGAGCGTAGCGTATGTATTATAGCTGCATACAACTTCATAGGCATCTGCTTTGCCATAGAGCGTGTAGATGGCGCACCATTCAAAAAGCGACAAAGTTTGACTTGTTGAACAATGAAGTCAAAGAACGGTTCAAGCTTTACCTGCGTCTTTTCCGATCCGAATTTCGACTCCCTTAGAATACGCCTTCGCACTCATCTGTTGCATTGGAAAATTACTTTTGGTTTTCATGTTTTTATGAGCGTCGTTTACCTTCGCATTCACGATCCACGATTGGAAATAAAAGTTTTCAAGAATCCCTTTGAAACTTCCCGTCCGTCTGCATCATTCACAATCAACATCCTGTCATTTCGGACGGAAATTTGCATCGGCAGTGGCGGCTTGAGACAAAGGAAAGAGCCTTATTGTTGTCTCCATTAGGGTAATAAAGAATAATAATAATTCTAATTCGATTCCATTTTTTATCTCCTTCTCATCTGATTATCTGCCGCTCACTCTCAGTGAAATTCTTCAAATTCAAATTGGTTTGCCGCATGAAGAAGCAAAATGCAAACAATAAAAGTGATAAATATTCCCTTCGGTAAATAAGGGGTAATGAGGACTATGATTAGCTTATTTTTTACGCGTAGTAGAGAGATAGATACGCTCCACAATAAAAAATATCCATTAGATTGATGGTGTTGCTAAATAAGTGCTAACATTACAACTTAATGCGGAGAACTAATTACGGGGAGCAGAAGAAACCAGTGCGCAATTCAAATAAGCAGTTTAACTTCCGACTAGGTAAGCAAGTTTCAGTTGCAACATTCCTTCATTATATTTACTTGAGTGAGCACCACAACTACGATCATTAAGTACGTTCAACGCCTTTCATTTTCAGGTAGTGGTAGTGATGGTGGCGATGTTGATGTTGGTAGGTGGTTGTGTAGTTGTAGTAGGTGATTATTGTACAAAAATGACAATAATTTTCACATTCAATTCAAACGCTCTATCTCTCTTTCCTAAGGAAGGATAATTTCGTTCGAACGAAGGCGCTTTGTTGCCTCTATTGATGAATAGCCTGTTTATCTTGTCTTGTCGCGAATGTCCCAGTTTCCCTTTCATATCGTATCTGTTTAGAAGTGAATGAGTGAGTTGAGTCCACTCGTGCAGGTATGCGTACTTACATCTTGCATCCACATATTTCATGCATGCATGGTCAGGGCTGTCCCCAACCAACGTCATCGCCACTACTACTGTCACATCATCACAAATCCGTAGCGCCTGCTTAGGGACATTCTTCATGAAATGCATAAATATAATTCATTTACCTATCAAATCCATCACCATCAATCATTCCTCAGAACATAAAATGAAACTGAAAGGAGCTTTGCCTCTGCCTGCGACGGGAAGTGAGGAAGCCTAAGTTGGTCGGTCGGTGGCTACTTCTTTTTTTGAAATAATATTGTCAAACTAAGCGTAAGTCCCATGTCACATCCACATCTCACTTTTTTAAGACCACGGGCTGCATTCCTGCAGAATAAGGCTTCCCCTTACAACATGTCACATCGCATAGATTCATGCTTCGCTTCATGTCATCTCGTGAAGCCTTTAAGTGGCGCTAAGTCACTGAGTGATTGAGTGAGTGAGACATTAAGCCAGGAATAATAATAATGACTGGCTTACCTACCTCGCAATACCATCCATTCACTGCTCTTGCTTTTCATCATTATCTCACTAATCGTATTACCTCCTGACTCTGGCCTGGCCTGGGCTGGCACTGAAGTCTCTGCTTGCGAAATAAAGTACTGAACTGAGCTCTGCTCGGGAGAAAGTTATAAAGATTGCAATTGAGTGAGTGAGACATTAAGCCAGGAATAATAATAATGACTGGCTTACCTACCTCGCAATACCATCCATTCACTGCTCTTGCTTTTCATCATTATCTCACTAATCGTATTACCTCCTGACTCTGGCCTGGCCTGGGCTGGCACTGAAGTCTCTGCTTGCGAAATAAAGTACTGAACTGAGCTCTGCTCGGGAGAAAGTTATAAAGATTGCAGTGACTACTTTATCTAATGATATGGACTTCAAGGGGTGAATATTAAGTTCATGCAATATTTAATGCGTCATCGTCATAATCACACTCATTTGCTTCCCGAATACAATGCAATGCAACAAAATAATGCGAGTGCGTGTAGACTCAACGTGTCTGAGCGAGTGTATTGACCATAATCCTCCCAGACCAGACCAGAGCCCGGCCAAAAGGAAGGGAGACCTAACAAGGATTCTTTTGTACTTACATCCATATTTACATTTTATTGTGCGTGATACTTACATGACTGACTGAGTTGAGTTTTCTGGCGCTAAGTAAGGTCTATTATGATGTCGACTTCACGAGTTTAATTTTGCATACCTACTGTGGCGTCCACTCAACAACATCCACATCCATTGTAAAGGAATATTTAATGCGAATGCTAAGCATTATGCTAAAGAGGCCGATAACGATCGGGAATTATGATTATTACTACGGCTGGCTTTTCCTCTGCTCTAATTCATTCCTCCTGAGGGGTTTTACGCATGCTATTGTACTTATAACGCGTAATAATAATGTTCCGTTCCAATCCATTCCAGGCCATATCCAAAGTAGACCCGGGCATAAATAAGGTACGTGTAATTAGGATATTTTTGGCTGATGCTTTTGCCACGAGCGAGCATTAGAGTTTTGCTCATAATATTTTGTAGCAGTTCATCATCTAATTTTAATATGAAAGCCCCTCCAGCAGATCCGGATCATTGCCATTTCGCTTCACCATCACCTCCACCAACAGTTCAAAACTTGGGGATAAAAGCTAAAGCCGAAACTTCAATTTGTAAGCCGTTGAGTCCATGAAACAACTTATTGCATTGAGGTTACATCAAGTCTAGGATCTAGATCCTGCTCGAGTTTTAATTCTCAAACTTTTAGGAAAGAATTCAATCGGGATGGTGGTGAAAGGTGCAAGGGCAGTCCATTTTCCACCGAAATTTGCTTCTTCGTGTTCCTGAAAAGTTTACGGCATGTCAACCACAAAAAGCGCCACCGCCAGTGCCACTACTACTATGCCTAGTCTTTTTTATCGTCATGTAATCTCAAGTTGGGTTCGAGTTTGAGGCGAATTTTTTCTCATTTTTTTGGTGTGGCGGCTGGCTACTGTGAGCAGCACAATATTCGTGTGGGTGACTGACTGGCTGGCTCACTGCGACGCAAATACAACCCACAACAATTTCAATATGTAATTCCTCTCCTACTGCGGTTTCGATTCAAATTCAAGTTCAAATTTCAGCATCACATCACATCTCATCACGTTTTAGAAGAAAATAATATTCATTCTCATTTTTTTTCGTGGTGTGGTTCGCTTAATAGTCTGAACTCTATTAAGAAGCTGAAGACGCAAATAAGCGAAGTAAGATGTGTGATGCGATGAGGACAATGGAGCCTCTTCAGGAAAACAATGAAATACTTGGAGAATTCCTCAAGACATTCACTTATATTCTTCTTCGTGCGATATAAAAAACCAACAGAGGAAGATTAAAGAAACTCGAGAGAGTTGGTCGGTTAGGCTTCGTACTTTATAATATTTACTTACTCTGGGAGAGGAAGAAGTTAGGTAAGGTAAAGGAGCATTAAATAATACAATACCGGCACACCACTACTGAATACCAAGGCAAACCAAGCAGTCACCTCAGCCAGTACGATCAGATGAATTCCGAAGGAGAAACCTGTTTTTTTACGAACCACGCGAAAATTGACTTTTTTACTTCAACATTGATTTCCATCCGTTTTTTGCACTGGGACGTGACAGGACGAGCCGTTGATGCACTGTAGAAAAAGCATAAGTATTAAATTGACGAGGATTATGTGATGATGAAAATAATGTTGGCGGTGTTGGTGGTGGCGGTTTTCAGTCTAAAAATCCAATCATTTTTGTCTGTTGGATGTTGGATTGGAGGAAGACAAGACAGGAAGGATGTGATGTGATGCGATGTACTTAATGCAATGCACCTAGTCAGATGCAGAAAAAAATCTCCTTACGTGACTTCACATTAGGAGGTGCGTACTTCACGGTACATTTTCACGGTTTTCAGTCTAAAAATCCAATCATTTTTGTCTGTTGGATGTTGGATTGGAGGAAGACAAGACAGGAAGGATGTGATGTGATGCGATGTGTACTTAATGCAATGCACCTAGTCAGATGCAGAAAAAAATCTCCTTACGTGACTTCACATTAGTAGGTGCGTACTTCACGGTACATTTTCAAATCCATAATCCATGACATGGCTCCTCTCAAATAGTTCGTTGGATAGATGGTTGGTCGGCTCAGTAAAAAAACCAAATGAGATTTTTTAGTTCTGCTTGTTTGCTGTTCAGTCAGGAGAGGATTGTGTATTATTATTTTCCTCAATAATCTGGATGTTGGCTGGGAGAGTGAAGTGAGTCGTTGAAATGTTGGGCTTGGCTTGGATTGAGTCGGATCGGATCGGATTAAACAATAAGTACTTAATGGGGGTAATCAAATCATCATCACATCACCCCCAAGCTCCATGAGTAATCCAAGTACGAAGTCTTGTTTTTCTTTTCATGTTCCTGGTCAGGATAATAACTTTCTGTTGTGGATTTACTCAAGTAGATATTTTTGCTGGGATGAGGAATTGAGGATGATGATCAGTGAAACAAACTCACTCACTCACTCAGGTTTATTGACTCTGGCTCTATGATTCTTCATGGGATTAATCATTTCTTCCGCGGTGAAAATTCCACCATCCTGGGGAATTTTTTGCAAGAAAAAAACCAAAGCAATTTGATTGTGATTTCGAGCGTGCTTCAATCACTCTGGCTGTGACTGTGAACGACTATGCAAACTTCTGAAGTGAACATATTTTTGTATTTGTTTTTTTCATAGCGGTAGATTGATTAGAATTTTTGCAAGCTGCATAACGATCACTGTAGCTCTATGCTTTCCTTACTTTATGTCACGCTGTTGACTTTTTAAATTGCTGAAGAAAAAAAAGATCTGCCAGCGGTAGAGAGAGAGAGAGAAACCATTACAAACCACTTTTACCACCACCAAACATTCTCAACCACCTGTTCCGTTTCCTGCCTTTCTGCAAAAAGTAATCCATCCGTCCAACCATTCCAATTCCTCATCATTTTTACTAAGGTGTGTACTGTTATTCATGATGATGGTTTCGTTTTTATGACATCAACGAGGGCAATGCTACTCTTTCTTGGTGGATGGTGGTATTGGTGGGCTTCCACACGATTCTAAAAATAAACAGGAGGTTTTACATTTATGAGGTTCGCACAGGACAGGTAACAATTTTTTAAAAAGTGAATCGGTAATGAGAATATGACATCCATTTTGCTACTACTTAGGTGGAGGACTACACTTTAAAAGTAATATTGGGTACATATGTTGACAGCAAGAAGATTTGTGTAGACACTCTTGTACCAACAGCAATATTCAATCTGAATATTAATTATGCCTTGTTAGAACTTATCTCGAGATAGAGGAATAAACCTACTTATTTTATTTAGCTTATCGGTAAAGTATACGCATGCATAAATCTACTTTGTCCTCTGCTGACTTTCACGAGTGCATTTAATCGGTTCATATCATATCAGAATGAGCGTTGCTAGATATATACTGATGCTATCCTCAGAAGAAATCTATTTTTTCGAGTTAATGTTTTTCAAACAGTGCCCGAAGTGCCAGATAAGGTATTTATTTTTTCCGAGAAGAGTTTTAATAATAGCCGATTCTTGTAATAAACGGGTATTATTTCCCACGATTAGGCGTGCCACAACCAACTTCCGCTCCCATACGACTCCTCAACCGTGTCCAATTTTGAGCGTTGGTGTAGGATAATCAGAAGTGGATGATGATGAGTCTTGGTTCTTGGTCTTGGTGGGGTGAGATGGGCGTAGAGTGTGGGAAGATGTGGGAAAAATATTACCTGGAAAAAATGAACCTAAGTATGTTCAACTTTGTTAGGCTTGATGTCATTAGTTAAGCTAACTTTTCTCGTTTTTTTCACGTTTTCACTTTTTTCCCAGGTAAACTGTGAGGTGTCTTCTTGAGAAGACATAATATAATATATGCCTAACCTGTTACGGTGATTGTGCTTAGGGGGAAAGTTGTTTATTTTTCCAGTGAGCAAGAGACTGAAATAAGAATGTACATGGACTATTTCTATGGAAGAGGAATACACACTTTCAGAGGATTTCATGAGCCTCCCAGTCTTCCCACGTATAGGTGACATGGGCCAATTAAATGGCTTTATGAGGCTAAGATTAAAAATGAGAAGGGCCATAATAACAACTCGCCATGATGTAGGGTCACCTCTACAAAACATAGGGTTATCGCCCTGGTTGGTCCCCTCTGTGCCATGGTCCGTAGGGGATGGAATAATTGGGATTGATGAGAGATGTGACTTTTAATGACGGATGTTGAGAAAACAAATTTTTATTCCTGTGAAGTCAAGAGCCATCCCATNATAATTGGGATTGATGAGAGATGTGACTTTTAATGACGGATGTTGAGAAAACAAATTTTTATTCCTGTGAAGTCAAGAGCCATCCCATCCCGTGTTTGATTCTCGCTTAAATGGATGAAAAATGTGACTCCCAATTCCAATATGTCATTCCACTCATCATCTACTGCGCAATTAGCGCCACACTTTATTGGAGTGAATGGAAGAAGCAATTAGAATTATTTTGTTTTTCTCCTTTACGTACCCAATTAAGGCGAGGAAACTTTAATGTGACAACGACAGGTTGAGAAACCTGACTTTCTTACCCGAAATTCTGCTCTCAATTAGGCCTCATAATTGCACCAATTAATTTATGATTCCGCGAACTTTGAAACTGTGATGAAAATTCGCAAACAATTCCCATTACGTTCTTCCACTTCGGAGATTCATAAATTGATTGGAAATGGAAATGAAAAAAATTGTGACCCGGGAAAAGAATCATGACGATCACAACACATCCCATCATTGCATTGTTTGCAAAAAAAGATTGAGCAATCGCCTAATTAAGGCAAGACTTCCATTCAATGAAGCCAAAAATGGTGATCAAAAAGTAAATATAAAACATTCGCGGCCTAAGTATCATGGACATGATGATGATAATGATGACAAGTGTGTGTGAGAGCCCCAGCTTGGGCCTGGAGAATGTTTAAACATGTGATTGAACAATTAGAGCAGGAGCAAGTGTTGATTGAGCCTGCTTGATCTTCCAGAAATGGGGAATGAGATCGAGTTCGACACATTTTTTTGGGGAAAACGACACACATGCTCCTACTCGTACCTCTTGTTTCCAATTCCAGCCAAACTTACAAGCGAGCTTATTCTTTCGAGCATTAAATGAGAATTAGTTTGACACGACCATTGCGATGCCTTGTAATCTTACTTCGGGTAGACCAGACGAAACAAAAAAGGAATTTTGCAGTTGGTGTTGCTCCCACAGAACTACATCTGCTTAACACATGTTTCCTATTGTCTTCTTTCCTGAGGACTACCAACCAACTAAATAGAACGAAAACCGGAATGTAAGTAAGCAGCCCTATTGCTGGGATCATGCCTTTAAAAAGTTGAAGACATTCCTATAAAAAAAGTTGGACTGATTTTTTTCTTGTTCTGAAGAATGGAAATGGTGGCAGTCGGAGCGCGATGGCAGGTCCTAATAAGGAACTTGGGGTTCTTTATTTTCTGGGACAGCGCAGAAATAAGAACTCCGGTTTTTAATATATATTGCCAATTGTTGTGCTGTTCCGAAACAACAAATTTTTGTTGGCTCAATTTACTCTAGACTCGTAGTGCACGAGCTGTTTAGGCCGACTCTAAGGCTGGCCGGAGTTGTAGCTCGACTTTGTTTATTCCACCCTATTTCACGGTGCCTATTTCCAAGTCCTGACAACTTCTTTCCGAGTGAGATTGTGGGAGATAGATATACCAGAAATAAATTGCTCCTCTTGTCACGAGAGAGTAGTACTAGTGAAGCTGGCTGGTTCCTGGAGTTTGAGTTAAGACAAAGACTATGATACTGAAACTGGGAAGTGAAAGCCATACGGCATAAATTCCCCGCCTGTCGGCCTATCGGGGCGTGAACAGCCCTGACACGATTTTGTCTGGAAAATTTACT
>JAHZNH010000121.1:0-11701 GCA_027744355.1 Tyrannoseira gladiata
AGCAGTATTTATTCAAGTTTATGAAAAAATGAGGGGAAGCTCGCGACGCGCTAAACATCTCGCGGTTTTTATCCACGGCTTTCACAACAGTTCATGTTTTCTAATATATTTCCCCAATAAATGCATAGCTCCTCCGGAGGCTTGGCTCCATCCAGCTTTGCAGAAAAATAATCGAGATGAAAGAAACTAAACTGGAAAAAAGTCCTTTTCGCCCAGAGTACTGCACCGAAAGCGGTAAAAGTAGAGAGTTACAGAGAAAGGGTTTCCGTTTCCCTGGAATTGTGTGGAAGTATGCAATGGAAGTAGGACTCAGCATTCAGACTTTTTTCTCCATTTCCCCATGCATAAAAGACAGAAATAGGGAAGTGCATCTAGGGAAAGTATTTCCTGGGAAAGGAGTAAAAGCGAGATTGGATTGTTGTGACAGTCGATCTGGTGGATTTTCACTTTCTTAACAGTATCAGAATGCTTGTTCCCCCTTATCTAAATCCTTATCCCAGAATGGGAAAGGAGAAAAAAGTTTGGTCTGATAATGGCGGTTCCTTCTTCAATAATTAAGTTGGTCCGGGAGAGAATGAAAAGTGTTCATCTTCACCAAAGAATGCTTCCCCCTTCTCTCTCTTTTTTGGTATCTTTGATTTTCCCCCAACTATTTCGTGGAGAAGTTGTGTTGTAGCACAAAGGTGTTGATACACACATGAACATAATAATGATTGTAAAAACGTGATAAAAGTGAGGCGATTCGAGACTTTAGTCTGTCTGTGGGTGTCTCTAAGACTACTACGGCTACTCTTTCTTTTCACTAGTTTCGTTTTTTTCCACTGGCTTTATTGATGATTGGAAAATAAAGGGAGGCTTAGAAAAAGCACTTACCTATCAACAGCGACTGAGAGCAAATGGAGAATGCTCGCAGAACAACAGAGCACATCCAGCGATGTCCATATCTCACACACGGCTGCTCCAAATAGCCATTCCCCTTTGATCTGCATTTTTTGTTGCGTTCCCCATTTTTTTTGTTCAGTTTCCAATGCAGTGTGTACCGACCATATTGGATTTTCCCCATGGAGACATGCATGCATCCATCCATACATGCATGTTTATTTAGATCGTTCCATTCCATATTTACATGATGATGATGAGGATGATGAAACCAGATTTTGTTTTGGAAGGCAGTATCCCAAACGATCATGGATATATTTTTTTGCAGAGGAGAAAGTCCCATTGTTTGTTGTTCAATATTAGTTCATATTTTCGGTTTTGTTTGTGTCCCAGAAGTCCAAGTGGGGCAGAGGGAGCATGCATGATCCATCCATCCATCCCAGAGGAAAAAAGTTTTTTTTTCGTCCCCGCAGTGTTTTCCACAGTCATGGAGAGGAGGAGAATGGGCCCATCGTCGTCGTTATCGTCGTAATGGTCCACGAAGACAGAGTAATGTCGTCCGTTTGGAAGAACAAAAGAGGAAACAATGTCAGGCCAGATGTGTTCGGGAGAGTGCCCATCATCCAGCGAGTCGACAGGAGCAGGAGCGCACCACCACCGAGAAAAAAAAGCATCAAAAAAGAGAAAAGAGTCACAAGATTGATCACTCTGAACTGTTTTCACCGGATAAAAAAATGATGCCATTGCTGCATACACATATACATGAGGACTACTACTCTGCGTTCATTATTGTTTCCTCTCTTTTCAAAAATTTTCCTCTTCGCTGCTCATTTTCGTGCTCGGAACAACAATTTTTCATAATGATACACTAAAAAAAGTTGGAGGTTCCTCATACATATGATGAAAAATTCTCTTTTCAAATGACTTCTCGTGAAAATATTAGTGTGTATTTTTCTACGGCTTTCTTCTCATCCACCCAAAAAAACGACGAAGTAAGTAAGTACATTCTTTCAGTATCAGATAATCAGCCATATTATTCTTCACATTACGCTACTTTCTATGGTACTGTTACTGCTACCACTGCTCTTGCAAGTACTATAGTGTACTATTGCGATAGGCGTTTTTTTTAAAATGATGGCATATAACAACTTGTATAGTGCGCCCATGAATGGCTCATCTTTATCTCTCTTATTCTATACCCCATCTTATAGGGACTCACCGCATGAGCATTCTCGATCCAAATGGTTATTGATATGGGACATTGTGAATCTTTACTACTTTCTCCTTTTAATGGATTTAGCCCGGAGATAAGAGCATTCCAAAGGGGTTATTGTTAGCAATAAGTTTGCCATTTCGGAGCCCCCAAGAAATATGCATAATGCTGGAGCAGACAAGCAATTTCTCCTTTTCACCATCAAAACATATCATTTTTACGAACTCTCCCGTCAAGAAATGCCATTTTATTATGCACTTCAGTTATGCTTATGCACTACCCGTCTGGGAGCACATTACGCCACGCAGACTTAAGTAAATGAAATGAGCTATTATTGGAAGTACCGCAGAGACCACTTAGCCAAGATGTATTATCTTTCCTTCTTTCTCGTACTCTCGCTCTGGATTCCTTCTCCCTTTTTTATCAGGAAAAGAAGAAATGTTGAGATGGTGATGCGATTCGATGAGATGGGGACTGCTCTTGCACATTTTTTTGGCAGTGGGGTGTCCGCTTCCTTTTACTCGAGTGGAGTAGTGAATGCGATTATGTTTCCGAGAAGAATCTAATTACGAAGTAAATGTCGATTGTGTTGCATAGGAAGGAGGAAAGGAAAGAAGTCTCGGCATTCCACAATTATTCCTCGTCAAAAAATTATTCCCCTTTTCATCATATCACCATCACCACCACCGTGATGATGATCATCATAAATATTAATTACGTATTAGCGCAATGATTTGCCCTCATCGGATCGGCGGTAAGGTGAAGGGTGAAGGTTGCGTTTTTGGATGGCTTTGGCTATTCGACTCTTTTTACGGCGTACTTCTAATAATCTGACTCTGAGTCTGTGGGAGAGTGAGTGCTCAGAACATAAATATTTCACTCGCACCACACTACCACTCAGAGCACAACTTTTTCCCAATGCCAGATAAACATCCCATCACCATATTTTTTTTACCTTCCATTCCATCGTGTAGCAATCAGCTAACCGAATCATGCACGCACCAAAGATGAAGTCTTTGCATAGTAATTTCCCAAGTTTTCTCTTGTACGTAGTGGTTGAATGAAGGAAATGCGAAAGCAGTGTACTCTCCGCCAGGACGACCGCTCACTCATCTCATTACCCATGAAGTTCCTATAATGAAATCATGGAAGACTCGCTCATCACCCGGAAATGGCATTAGAGAGCGCGGAGAAAGACTTATTTACTCTATCCCTCCCATGACAGGAAAGAGGAGATGGGTTTGTTGTGCTCCACAGTCACATGATGATGTATACTAAAATGGAAGAAATAGGAAGTGAAACAGATCCTGTGTGCCTCTACTCAAGAGAGGGAAAAAATCCCTGCGTTAGGTTTAATGCATTCATTTTTCTTTGTGGAAGGAACCTGTTCGTTCAAAGAACAAGCGTGTTTTTACGCTCTTTCCCTCGGAGAAAAAAAGTATATATTGGCCCACATAACACAGGAACAGCAGAGTGGAGTGGAGTCAAGCAAGCCGAGCGAGCCACGTAAAAGTTATCTTTCACCCGCTGAAATATTTGGCTTTGTGCTCATCTACTCATCAACTGTAATTTTTCATGCTGTTTCACTGCCATCATTAGATATTTTCTGCAGGGACCTTCTACGAATCTCCCGAGCACATATTTTTTTCCTCCGTGATGCATCGCACAAAAGTGTCCATTTCGCCACATAAAGCATACAACTAGTGGGAGCTATCCATCTCTATCTCTATAGTGGTGGCAGAGCTTCACGTGGCTGTGGTGGTATGGATGGATGAAAGGAGGATAGGCAACGCCACTTTCATCCTGATATTTACGGTCGACGGTCTCTGTAACGAAGTGGCAAATAAATGAGAGAGAGGAAAATGAGACGATGAGGCAAGGCTAAAAAATTGGAGGAAAATAAATGGGAAAACACAAGAATGCTTCATTGAGTCAATATATTATTTCAATGAAAATACTACCACAACCCGACTCGCCATCCCGCTTTTCCAGGGAAAGAGTGCCGTCTTCCCTCTGGCTTTTCGACTACAATGGGATGTGAGTGCGGAGTCTTTCTATAAGCCCTAAGATTATAGCGAAACGCCACTTCGAACAATATCCACAAGTGGACCATTCACTGAGGGACTCATTCATTCTCCTCTTCCCCTCCGTCCATCTACTCCACTCATTTATGATATGTACTACGACCACTACTACTTGAAACGTTTCACCACACTCTAAGCAGTTCTCTCTCTCTGTGGTACAGAACGTATGGTACTAATCACGAGCGGAAGATTTTTGGGAAAAAACGGGGTCTCCAGCCAGACCGAGGATTTTCAGGGAAGTGCATAAAACAACAATGGCTCAAAGATATGCGTTCTCCTGTGGAAAAAATAACAAATTATTCCTTTCCTCGGAGTTGAGCCCAATTGAATCTTATTTTCATTCGTTCATCCGTTCCTTTTCATTCAATAGTCATGCCCCTCAATAATAACTCACTTGATTGCCGTCATTATCTCCAACGACTGTGATGAAAGCATATATATGATCAAGTGACCGTAATGCCGGGGTTTTCATTTTCACCTTATTAATAATTTGAATCGCATCAAACGAGAGCTTGGGGAATAGAAAGGGAAAGTATTATCCATAGGTACTTGATACAATAACTCGCAGTTCTTCATCGTTCCTTGTGCACTCATTAGTATTAATTCGGAAATTACAGCGGTGAAAGGATCCATCGAAAGGTTTCTGGATAACTGCACAAAAGCACTGACCATACCACCAAAAAACGAGGGGAAATTCCAGAAAGTCTATGTGAGCGAGTGTACATGACTCCATGACCATTTTCGAGGAAATCAATATCATCCTCATTTGCAGGATTCTCTCACATCCCATTTTCCACTGATTTAACTGGCTCCTGGTCCGAGTCCACCCTGCATCGCGAAGCGGGGCTGTGAAACCAGTACGATGCGAAAATTGATTCAATAGCTCTAATTCATTCCCGGGGATGAATATAAATGAGAATGAATGGACTGTCTGGTGGAAAGAGCTCATGTCATTCCCACAAAAGTGGGGTAGCCATTCGTTTTAAAACTTCCGCCTGTAAGTTTTTGCAGCGGTGAAAGGAAAATGAAAAGTGGCACACTGTATAAGCGCCAGGAGCATCATCGCATCACATCACGTCCTGGAAAACGGGAGCCATCACATCACCCCAGTAGCATTAGAGCGTGGAATTCTCCAAAGCAGTCAATGATATTTCTCATGTTGAAATGATAAAAAGTACTTTTGATTACTTAGGAGGGCAAAACCTACTGGGAGGGCGGGTGAGGGAGGTTATCCCACAGGTCCTACACTTATTATTTTATTTTTTGATAAAGTGCAAGAAAACCAGTATAATGGGGAGCATATTGCTGGGGAATGGGATGAAACACAGAGAATCAATAGAGGGCACAACACAACATCAACTTTCTAATGTATTTTTCTTTCTCTAGTCTCTTGTAGAAAAAGATGCTGGAAAGTCTCTCCTTGGGTCTTAGGATGGCCCTCTTCTTTTTTAGTCTGTCTTTCCATCTCTCTCTCTCTCTTTGGCATTGATGAAGTGAGTTAAGTTGATGATATTTTTCAGCCAGCCTTCGCGAAACACAACCCAAATACAAGTTCGAGATAGGATTTTATGGTGCATGCTTTGTGGTCTGGTTTTGGTTTCGCTGGTGGAGCCCTAAGTAAGTATATTTTACCCTATATAAATATATTTTTTAGACAGATTATTCCATGAAATGCAATAAAGCGACATAGTCAGATTATTGATAATGGGATTTTCCTATCAGCCTGGATGGAGAGTCTGAGGGAAGGAGATTTTGCCCAATGATGATGATGATCATGATCATGATGCTTTTTTATGTTTTGAGGAAATATCAGCGGAGGAGCATTTCCCCATTTTCCACTTTTTATCTGAAATTCATTATTCCGTGCTTATATATTAATAAGAGGAGTAAAATAATCCTTTTTTCGGGGAAGTCCCACAACGTAGGAAAATCGGCAAAAGGAAGAGAAATAGAATAAGTAGATCGATAGGTAGATGGATTGGTGGTGGTGGTGGTGGAAAAAACTAAACATGTCCCATTTTTAATACTCCGATCTATCTCTATATACTACGTTAGGAGTAGGAGAATCATTATCATCCCCTGACTGAGCGAGTCCCTTCCTATCCATTCGACCGATAGGGAAAAGAAAGTAAGAGTGCACAAAGTTTTCTTCTTCCTCTTTTCATACGATTTTGATGGGAGCAAGAGGAAGAATGGGGAAGAGTATTGTTCGACAGAAGCGAAAAATAAGCAGAGTTTGCTTATTATTGCCGCATCCTCTTGCTCCCCTCCTATAATCTTTTCCTCTTTTGGCTCACTTTTCAGTCAGTCATTCAGTCACTTTTTTCGCATTACGTCTCCACAGAAAGAAAACCATTTCTCTTCAAAAGCTTTCACCACAATGAACAATTCCTCTCGGAGATTTTTTCTCCTGCTCCCTTCTTTTTAGTTGTGTATTGTAGATAAAAGGAGAGATGAGGTGAAGGAGGTGCCTTTTTATGGCAGTACCACCACCACCACCAGTCCCCAGCTACTTTATATTTTTCAACAGTATTATCCGTTTTCAAACCTTCGGGATTCCAAAAAAATCCGCTTCCTTCTAACATTCTCCTTCAGAAGCAAACCATTTCCCAGGGGATGAAATAAACCGAATTATTGATATCGTATCTGTTGAGAAATGAATTTTAAAGTAGGATACATTCCCTACATGAAATTCATGACGTTGCTGGAGCATAACTTTTTCACTATTTTTTATTTAAATAATGTATCCATATTTCTTCTCATTGCGTAGTATCCACTACCACTATTACTAATACTAATATCTGAAGTTCATTAATTTTTGATTGAATCATTTCTCCGTGACGCAGATCGCAGCAATGGATTCTGGTCTTATGTGGAGTGGAGTAGGTATTTATGTATGATGATTGGCCAATCCTTCCCTCCGAGCTCATCATCTCATGCATTATTGAGGAGAGTTTACGAAGCCGACATTGAGACGCGACGTTTGGAAAAAGGTAATAGGTAATGGGGGAAATCAGGTAACGATGTAACTCATGGTGAGGGGAAATATTGTGAGATAGAGTAAGATTTCATCAATACACCGCCTGCCTCCTGTACTATCCACGCGCTCAAACCAATAAACCGTCGAGAATTTAGGAGGAATTGTGGAAGTACGCAAGGCGCATTTATTTATCGCAATTCTATTCGGAGTGAGTGAGTAAGTAAGTGAGGAATGCCTGGCGATGTGAAATATGGTAATGTTGATAAGTACGTAAGCCTTGGAGAACGTTCACGTTGTGAGTGATGCGGATCCAGATTCAGAGTGAGGGCTGTGAGGAGTCACCCCTGTATCCATACTTATGTGCATTACTTTTTTTCTAGAACGATGAATTCCTTATTTATTCAAACTCTGGAGGACTGTAGCAGGAATGACTTTTGTAAAGTGAAAGTGGAGAAAGCATCCCGTTGTTTTCCCCTTCAAAAAACTAAAACAAAGATAAGGAAGCGGAAATTGCTTAAGGATTTGAGAATGTCTGCCTGCACACATGTAATTTAACATTTTATTGTGAAGTGCAAAGTTACTCCTGACTCGCGATTTATTCATGTTGTCGATGTAGGAAATAAATGTATTACAATAAAGGGAACGTGATATAAAAGCATGAGAACTAAAAGAAGGAAGAGTTTCTTTAGGATTGAGCACATGATAAAAAACATGAAGACATAACTACCTTTTCGAAATTGCATATTGTATCAATCCAATCCCATGCTGACTTGACTTTTCTATCTTATGCACCACCACCTAAGCTTTTCCCCAGACATGTAGAACAAACCATGCATATTGTATCAATCCAATCCCATGCTGACTTGACTTTTCTATCTTATGCACCACCACCTAAGCTTTTCCCCACGCAGACATGTAGAACAAACCACGAATGATTTAATGGAAGGGAGACCTCTGTCTATCTTCATGTCTGTCATCGCTGATTCCTCCGCAGGCTTCCCCCTCAGCCAGGGAAGCAAGCCAGCTAGCTTTTTTTGTAATCATTACAGTCTCAAGCCGTTCCCCGTTCACATGTAATTTCGTTATATAACTCGTGGGAAAAGTAAAGTGGTTCTGTTCAGAGTGCAACTCACAGAAAAACAACTACGGGAATGTTTTTCCTGTCTACGAGGGTGGCAGAGCGTGTACATAGATAATGTGGTTGCATAAATATTTCTATTCGGTGGGGCGGGTAACGGTTTCCACTGAACGAGAAGGTTGTGTGGGGGCACATTCTTACATAACTGGAATCGTAAAACCAAGTTAAACTGTTAGCAAAAAGGGTGAAATGATTTTATCGGGAATGCTATTTTTAATTAATTAATCCGTCTTAAGTACACATGCATACGCCATTACGTGTGCATGGCTCAATTCAGAATCGTAAAACCAAGTTAAACTGTTAGCAAAAAGGGTGAAATGATTTTATCGGGAATGCTATTTTTAATTAATTAATCCGTCTTAAGTACACATGCATACGCCATTACGCGTGCATGGCTCAATTCAAAATGCTCTCATTAATCGCTGGGAGCTCTCTCCTAATTAGACTATCAAGCTGCCATGGATCTCAATCTCACGAGCCAATAAATATTTTCCGAGAAGTTGATCGAGCTGAGCATCCATTCAGTCTTCCGGGATGTGTTTTCCCCCACTTAATTGAGATAAATATTGGACCTCTGCCTCCCTCGAAATGCAGGTAGATCACTAGAGCAATCCAATTCAGATCATCTATGATTCTCATAATTTTCATCCATGCTCCTTCTTCCAGCCAAAGAAATTGAGGTCTTGGAGATAACCATTTAATTCTTTAGGATAGATAACTGGAAGCTCATCGTTCCCCAATCCAAGGTTCTACAGGTATCAGATGCAAAAAAAATATTGGGAGTAGTAGTAGCATTATCGTTAAGAGGGCTGTTTACTTAGATTTATGGGATGATATTTGCCCCGAAAAATTCCCCAAGTGGATGGAAGGGGAGCCTCTGGAAGACACTTTAGTGGATGAGTTAAGGGCGCATTTAAAATGTAGTTTGATTTAGGTCATTTTTATGGCTGTTGCTTGCTTGCACGTAGCCTTCATCTTGCCTAAATTATTAAGCAAAATCTCCTCAATAAAATCCCACGCCATCGCATCGCACGCCACTCAAAAACTTGGGAGCTTACGATGCAATAAGCTACATATTACTTATAATGATAGACCCCGGACAGGCCGGAGCCTGTTCCAACAAGTAAGTATTTTTTTCTTCCTGCTTTCCTTCTTATTTACGGACAACGTACACACTTAACTCATTCACTTTTAGTTCATTTCTAAGAAGAAAAAAAAATTCTGGGAAAGTAGTAGTAGTAGGAGTGCACTTGTTTTGTTTCACATGTACCAATCGTGAGTGGAGGAGGGGGAAATCACCTCTGAGACCTTTTGGCTTCATTCGTGGCCCAGAAGAAGGAAAGCGTGGCATCGCGAAGTCCTTCTCGAGACATGTTTTGTTCTTTCATGTATGAAGTCGAATCTGAATCTAAGAGTGAGTAGTGTGGTACGAAGAGGGAAAAAAATCTCTAAGCCCACACAATTTCNTTCACTTTGGCAAGTCACGAATCACCACCACCACTACCACCGTGGTACATCGTTTCATCTTCGAAAATGCTGTAACATTCCAAAGGAAAAAAATCGTGGATGGGAGTGAGTAAGTAGATAGGCATACGAACACAAACCTCGATCCATCCAACGCAACGAGCTGATGCCTTCTTCTCAATCTAACAATCCCCCTGGTTCCGGTTCCAGGATTCTGGTGGACCTGATTGTATGGAAGTGAGCAGGAAGTATCTAGCGTGTGTTTTGATATTGGGGAAACATAAGTTTTACGACCCCCTTTTTCCCTACTTTCACCCGATGGCAAATATGAAATGAATGGAATTGATGGTTTGGTTACATGGATAGATGGATGGATTGGCTGTTCAGTGGTAGTTGAAGTGCACAAATAAGCTCACACTACAGAGTAAGTAGTAGTAGTTGTAGTGGTACGTGTGTGAAATGCACCAGGAAAAGTATTAAGTTTGACAGGAGAGAAAGCAGTCGAAAAAGTGGGAACGACGACGACTGACTCTGATGACTGGGAAACAAGTTGGTGTTGTTTTAGCGTCGTTACATCCATCTATCTTGTCCTTTTGGCGGAGTAGGACTACCCATCCAACTTCACTTACCTAATAGACAACAAACCCTTCAACTACCATTATTGGAGAGGGGAACATCCATTACACTCATTTTTTTCTGCACACCACACCATACCATACCACCCTCTCCTCCGCTGTCTTTGAAACAGACGGAGAAAATATATCTTGAGAACTCAATTTCCGCTTCCCCGCCACCACCAACTTTAACAATGAAACTACATATTACTTTTTTTATACAAGTGACAAAAAATACTTCTTTTCCCTTGCTGCTTCCGCTTCTTCATCGAGTTTGTCTCAGCTTGGCTTAGCTAACCCGAAAAGCTACACGTCGGGGTAATAAGTTTTTTTGAAAAGGCCAGGCGCTTCAAAGATTACGAGTTACATAAGAAACCGCTCTCCCCACTTACTTCGGAGGAGGCGACCAATGCGCGCTAGTAAAAAAAATTATGTCTGGCTTTCAGATGAGGAGGAAAAAGTGTACACGAAAACATTAAAAGAACATAAACGTAAGTCGTAACACCATCAGTTTACATATAAAAATCGAAAAGTGTCTCGCATAAAAAGCAAAGGTTACTACTATACCTTTTCCCCATGTATCAGAAACGAGAGAGAAAGGCCATTTTTCTCAAAGACGCTCACACTCCCTGTTTTAGCGGGACATGTTGCAAAGCAGTTTTTACCGTTTTTCATGATGAAGAGCTAGTTCTGTCACTAACTTAACTACGAGGAATACCGCTATAAGAAGATTCATTCTATATTTGTAGGTACTTTTTTGGGTGGGTAGGTAGGATCATATTTCTTCTCCTGAACGTGTAGCATATCCAGCTTCAAAGAGTATCACACAAGCCACGCCGCGCCATGCCATGCCATGCCACCTAAAATCTACAAGATTGTTGGGGTCCATTGTCTAAGAAAATTGCATAAGATGGTCTTGCCCTGTCCTTCCAGGGCCGAGAGGGGAAACAGAACAGAACAAGTGGAACAACTGTTCCGCCTCCGCCAGTACTACTTAAACGCCTTCTCATTTTTACGTTGTCATTGAACATATGGATCTCTCCACTATCTGTTCCGTGGAGGAAAAACGAGCTGGCTGTAAAAAAAGGGTTGACTATACAGTAGCCCCAACACCATCACCGTCTACACCTACACCACCAAGGTTTTTCCGTTTTAAACAAAAAAAAATCCTTTAAAAAAGGAAGGACGAACGAGAGAAGAAGAGGAATGGCGAGGCGAGCAAACTAGCTTTCATCATATATTACAAAAAGGAGCTTTAGAGGCGAAGCAAGATTTTCACGCACGTCTGACAACTCCTCAAACTGACTGGGTGAACTCACTTTCGTAATT
>JAHZNH010000122.1:0-11291 GCA_027744355.1 Tyrannoseira gladiata
ATGCACGAGCGGGCTCAAACCTACATTACCCAAATCACGGAATTTCAGGTTTGGCAAGAGCGAGAGCGTTTTACAATAATTGCGCTGTTTCGGAGAAGCAGATCCATCTCCCTCATTGCATTTCCCCCCGTGGAATTGTGTTCAAGATTTATCTGCATTTAAAACAATACTTTTCACTTAGGAAAGCTAATGGAAAAGGCAGGGAAATCGGGAGATTTTCTTTCTTGCTGAACGTGATTTTTCCTTGCTTGCATTACGTGAGCCTCTTTCCTTCACGGTTGACCGGGTATGCACGTCGATCGAGCAGATAAAAACACTAGTACTAGTGCTACGTTTATCTTGGGACGGAATATAAAAATCAAATTACTGTAAGCAGTTTGCTCATTCAATGTTAAAAAATGATTTTTTATTGATAATTTCCTTACTCCTTACCCCGGCTCAGTCTACAGATTTAGAGCTTAGAATTCTTCTTTTTCTTTCACTCCAGCGTTTTACTCTCGACGAGATTCCTGGATTCTGATTCTGATACTAGGAAGGAATATGTATGGAGTTTAAGTGTATTGAGCACTCTACTAAGATACATTACGGAGATGGGAGAAAGCTGTAGTGTTTGAGTTATTGGATTGTTCCAAGATTAAATCATTTTGCTCCCTGGAGGCCCCACCAAAAGAAAAGAAACGGAAATAAGGAAGGGGAGATCAGACGGAAAATGGCAGATGAAAATAAATAACGTATTGGATAGGATACAATTTTTTTCTTATTTCCGTGAAGGTGAAAAAGGAAATACGTTCTGCTCTGTTTTGTTCTTTGATGGAAGATAAATAAGGAAAAGAATACGCTATGTTTTTTAAAATGTTACCTGTGCGCCCTGAGAAACGAAGTTGTTCACGTGGACGGAGACTAGCTGGAACTTCCTGAGTTGATCGAACTGAAAACCGATTCGGACGGGAGTTGACTGGTTATCCCACCCAATCCACATGTTGCCTGAAAATTAAAATTTAATAATAATTCCATGAGGCTTTCCAAGTAAAACAAAAGCAGGTAAGTCAGCTGTGAATAGTTGTTTTGTATTATTCAGAGTTGAATTGTTGAATCCAGTTCACATCAGTTCAAATCCACCTCTGAAATACCCCAATTCGGAATGAATGACTTTGCGTCGCTCTAACTTGTTTGCGGGGGTTGATGTTGATAAATGTATTGGATTGGAAGTAAAGAGGCCAAAAAGGAATTCATCGTTACTTCAATCACTGGAGCATCCCCTAATGTTGTGAATTACAACATATTACATAAACAGAAGGGAATAACGGGTTCCTGATTGAGGTACTCAGCAGCCAAGTTTTTTTTTTGTTTTCGATCATTTTCTCTGATCACATCACATAATAATATATAATATCTTTGTATCCATCATTATCATCCTTTTTCACGGTTATATAGAAGGTAAATAATAATTTCGCCTTTGAGCAAACACAACATCGAACAGGGGGCATGCTTCCGGAAGAAAATGATGAGATGCTTGCTTAGACTCTCTGTCGATAGCATATCGACTGAAGAAAAAGTCGGAGATTCTCATCCAGTCAGAGTCAGTGAGAAGAATACCTAGTGCTTTTCTGTGCCATTGAAGCGATACGCCCAGTATTATGCGTTGAATGATACCGACTACCGATGATGATAGGAAAGGAGATCGAGAGCGATGAAATCATGCTAACAATTTTGAACCTCACTGCCCTCTCCTCCAGGCCCAGATAATGATCATTTAAGCTAATGGAACCAGAATGAGATAAGGGGCCCCACCATCTTAGTCAGCATTTTCCCCATATAACAATTTTGAGCCTCACTGCCCTCTCCTCCAGGCCCAGATAATGATCATTTAAGCTAATGGAACCAGAATGAGATAAGGGGCCCCACCATCTTAGTCAGCATTTTCCCCATTGTGTTGTGTAAGTAGGTAGGTAGGTGATGTAGTAGTAAACCCCCTGAATTTTCTTCTTCGTTGTTAGGTTACAACTCAACTCATCTCCACACGAAAATTCAAGATTCATGTAGAACGGAAGCAATTCCCCCGGAAAAGGGCTTTTTCATTCACAAGAAGAATCCTTCCATCAACGCCTGCACAAAGGGTAGAAGATATGAATATTTCATCAATGCTGTGGTGGTGGTAAGTATTTAGCATTTTGTCTTTTCTGTGGGCACAAGACACCCTCTCCGAAATACTGAATAAATACTCATCACATTTTCCACGGAATACATAAATTTTCCCCGTTCCGGTTCCTCCTCCTGTAGTTTCTTGTGGAGAACGGAATTAGGAAATAACCAACATTTTTCCCCGGTTGCCATTTTAAATCATCTAATTTTTCCCAGTTTTCCCGAACCAGTCCTTAAAAATTCTGGAGTTGTTCCGGTAGGAGAGGTTAAGGTGGAAATGTTCACTAAATAACCAACATTTTTCCCCGGTTGCCATTTTAAATCATCTAATTTTTCCCAGTTTTCCCGAACCAGTCCTTAAAAATTCTGGAGTTGTTCCGGTAGGAGAGGTTAAGGTAGAAATGTTCACTGGTCACGGAAGCAGTTTCCTTTTAGAGTTCATCATGTGAAAGTACCTTTGTCCCCACCTCCGCAAATTAAAGGGCCATAGGTAGATAGATATAGAAACAGTAGGAGCTACTATCCTCCTTCGAATCAACAAATGAAGACAACAGCCGCACCTTCCCTATATTGTATTAAGTAGTAGTTGTAAGTAGTAGTGCTTGTTGTTCTGGGGTAATTCAGTCGGTATATCTTGGGCAGTACCGTGGCGTGCTAAAACCTCATCCTGAGACAAAGCAAAGCGGTCGTGCTTTCATGATGCTTTCTCTCAAGTCCACACAAACAAAAGGCCATTACTGATCCACATGTAATTTCGTAACGTGTGTACCGTCAGGATTAATTTGACTCGTTCCTCCTCGAAAGGAATCCCCTGTACTCATTAAGTAACGATGAAGCTCTTTATGGGCTTACTTTCGACTGTCGATCCGCATTGCCGTATTTCAGATGGACCGCATTTCAACCCCGATCCTCTGCTTCGCGATAGGAAAAAGAAAGTCTTCCCACTTGATAGGTTCGCCTGAGAATTCCGACTTATACTTACTTACTTCTGCTCTCCTAAGCTTCCTAAACACACATGCATTGCCACAAACAAAAGGATTTTGGAATTCCTCACTGGCACAACTGCTGGAACTAGTGATTTGAAAACGTAGTAGTGGTTCAATGGAAAAGAAAGGGAACAAATGAAAAAGGAACTCCTCTTTTTTTCCTCCGATTTCACCACTTTCTCACAAAAATAGTAATAATCAGGAAGGCACGACGATAAATGCAGTGAAAATTGAAATGTGGATTGGGGTGGAGATGAAACGAGCAAAAGATCGCACCTAATCTTTCCCAATTCCTCCCAAAAGAAGTTTGCACCATCCTCCAAGCTCCCCTCAAGTTGAACCGATTTTTCATTAAAAACTGTTAAACCCTCCCAAGACCCAAGTATGTTCTCTAACCTAAGCCTAAGCAGGAGAAAACCACGACGGCAACCTCGAGAATATATCGAATCTTGAGCATGGGAACTGAAGTAAAGAGCCGGATTAGGAATGATTCTTGTACAGAACCAAAGTAATACTTGAATGCTTCAATCTTTTGCACTAGCAGTGTTCACTTACGTGAAGTTTAGCCTCGCCAAGGTTAAAAATCAAGGTACAGGACAAATATCACTTGTTCGCAAAGGGTAAGGCGCTACAGTGTTTCTTGAAGTTGTTTACGGAGAGAAATTGTAGAGAAACATTAGATTTTGGTTGATCCCCAAAGTTAGAAAAACTTACCTTTACCTCTTCTTCTCACGTGAAATTTTATTGTCAAAATACTTACTAGAGTTCGTTCCAAACATAGAAAAAATCCTTCAAAAACATCGAATCTTTCCCCTTCCCAGTTTTTCATTGTGCTCTCGACATGGCACAACTAGGAAGAACAATAGAAAATCCGAAATTCAAACTTTGTGGAGCAATAAAATGATGGAAAATGATTCCCGGCGTAATTTCTCCGTACAGGAGATTGCCATCTCCAAATAATCCTTCGAGTTTCTTTTTTTCATCGCACAAAAGGTATCAATCCATCCATCCCACATCCAACCCCTCTTGTAATGTATTGTATTGCTGCTGCTCTTCAACTTCTCTAGAAAAAATGCTCGCATTTCTTTCCAGATTAAAGTGTAACCAAACCAAACCACACTCGGTGTCTGCTGTATTGCATCCCAATCACATCACGACAACCGCAGGAAAACGGAGAAACAAATTCTCCATGTTTCATTCAACCTCTCCTCCTCCTCCACCCTCTTTATATCTTTTTTTGAGGAACAAAAACCCACGGATGCTTTATCATTGCGTAAGAGCACACGCACAAGCGAAATGATACTTTAATCCGGATCCCAATATCAAATGGATTATTTTTTTCCCTCCTCTCCGTCGTCTCTTAGTGGGATTTGAGTTGCATTCAGGGGAAAAAAGAGAAGTCGTAATCCGTGGCATAGGTTCCAGTTTGAATCACTACTACTACTTACTTTCCCATGTTTTAAGTACCTCGAAAGAACATGCTTAATGCTTTAAAGCAGATGCTTTGCGAGGCTTTCTTATAGCTTTCACTTTACAACTTTTTTTTATACTCCCGCAGTCACTTCCTCTTTCTCCACGAGATTTTTTAATGCTTGTCGTCTTCCACTAATACGATGGCTACTTTCTCGGCAGCGTAACAGCTGCAGCCTCCTCAGAAGCGAGCGAAAATGTCTCGGGTTTTCGTCTTTCGGGTTCCTTGCTTACTTTTCAGCATTAAATGGGCAATGTTAGTGGTGGTAGTTCCACAATAAAAAAAATAGTGACAACTTTGCTTTCTTTCAGGCATCCCTAATACTCTCAGACACCCACCCAAAGAAGTGAGCAGACTTCCTTCCTCCAATTTTTTTTTCGGAGTCAAGGAACATCGGATGTTGCATAGTCCTACGCATTACCCCAAGCTCACAGTTATTGAGTTACACATGCAAAACGAATAAAAAGCAAAAAAATAGTCTCGTGCAAACAACACGGCCACTTTTTATGCGGGTCTCCTCTAGAATAAGGGAATTTCGGATATGGCAATGAAAACGGAATACAATGGACCTAAAAAATTGCACACATGGATGGATGGATGGTCATGCCAGCTGGTTTAGCTGGTGTAGTGAGGACAAAAATGGAGTCAGAGCTCTTCCCTGAAGAGAAGAAATAAAAGTGTAGTGGATCCACTTCTAGAAATGGCACACGCATTCGGTCTTACATTACTTACTTACTTGGGACGAGAGGAGACTTGGAGAAAAGAATCTTCTAAAGTGCGTACACACCAGCGCAATAAAGGCGTTTCAAATTTTAATGCCTTCCTCCGTCCAAGAGCAAACAGTGAAAGGCGGACGTTTTCTTCCGAAGTTAGTCTGTATTTCATTCCAACTGGCACAAAGCGTGATGGCTAATAGCCAACAAATAAAGTAAAAATTTCTATTCGGAGGAGCCATCAAAGAAGGATTGTAGCGAATTTTAATTGCCACACAATACAATAGCCATTACGTGGTCAACAACCTTGTTATTCCCGTCGTGTCACGTCACATCAGATTGTCGCAGGAGGATTTCTTTGTCTGTCTCATCACGCCGGCGTTATCAATGTACTTATCAGTATGGGAGAAAAAGGAATTAAGAAATACGGCAACACTATTGTACTCTAGTCATTCAAATGCCTCGCTTTTAATTATACTCACGCATACCTTTCTTCAGAGGCACTTTTTGTGCATTTAATTGCCATTATGATTTCCTAAATAAATTAGCGCTCTCATATCTCTCCTTATCAATGGAGATCATTTTCATGTAGTACGACTCGACTCCCTCCTTCGTACTTCGCGGAATCGTTAATCTGATAACTTCTTCAAGAGATCAGCAAACGTTTTTGAAACAAATCCCCTTGCTTTTGTTGTACCATTAAATTGCTCGTATCAGTTTCGGGCTTCCATTCCCGGCACTTATGTTTTTTTTCTCTGGCGACATTTCAAAAAAGCCTCCAGCTAACCCGCACACCACCACTGCTTCCTCGACCGCGAAAACCTTCACATGATTTTTCCGTCTTTGTCATTCTCCACAAGTTGTTGGGCCTTTGTGCCCCGCTCCGCTCCACAAGAAAAGGGAGAGAAAGTAATTTCGTAGATGAAAGCAAATCTTCGCATCGTATCATACGAATGATTCTTCCTTCCACGAGCATGTTAGTACTGCATCCCACATAATAATAATAATAACATGGCCACGGGTTATATCTGCATGAATAACGTAACGTATGCTTACATGATTAAGCTGCTACGCTTCCCTTCAAAAAATATTTTTCCTGAAAAAAAGTTTCATCTTCAAAAGCATGATCTTCCTTTTTTCCTTGCAAGGTTTCCCATTTCCCTTTACAGCTCTTCGTCGAGAAGTACCACTACCCCCAGCACTTCATCTTCTTCATCATTATTATTCTGCAGAGTATAGAGCATGACATATATTTTCATAATAATAACACGGTTCATGGGACACAGCTCTAGCGTATAATTGATATTTCCGCAGATGTACAATGGTAAAGCGCGAGGAAGAACTAGACAACTCGTCGTATATTATTGTATTTTAGACTGGATTTTTCAATTGAAATATAGTTACAAAGTTACATGCTAGTTATGTATTTCGAATCAAATTAGTGCTTCATGATAAGGCCCCCGCATTCAATTTCCGTCACCGCCACCCCCACACTACACCCCCGTCTTCTTTGAGGATGTACAGCACCCATTATCCCGAGAAAGTACTATTATGCTCCCAGCAAAATCCCCAAAAAACTTGAGAAATGGAGAAAAAATAGACTTGTAGTAGTATTCAAAATTGATCAGAAGAACTACTTTTACCTATTCAACAGCAATAATATATCATACTTTTTTTCCTTTTGCGAATTCAATGTTAACCAAAGCCTGTCTGGTGAAATTAGATGATTTAGGTAGGTAATAATTCAAAGAAATAGTAGTGACAAAGCAGTTGCGCATGAAAGTGACACAAAATATTTTCACGATTCGGAGCACAATTCAATTTAAAACTGCAATCAAGAATGATTTTATCGCTGGGCGAGCTTTTCAGTCAGTCAACATGCAAATTTCGCATATCATCCCTCCATGTAGGGCCGTAATTGATGGCTTGTGTTTGGCACTACTCAAGGTTTACACAATCAACCAACGAACCAACCTGCTTTTCCCACGGGATTGGTCCGGTCAACACCACTACTTTTTGGTCGCGAGTCAAAATCACGGTGAAAAAATGTATAGCATTTCACTCGATCCCATCTCACAATTTAAATCTAAACACTGACGAGTGAGTGTTGCATGATTCCAGTTATGGGATTGTAGGCTCTATTTTTCCGCTCCAATTACTCGGCACGAGGAAGGAGGAAAGGTTGTATGAACCGTCGAAATACTTATGTGTACTTAAGACTTTTTCGCCTCCGTGTTTTTTTATTTGACTCGTTGCACTTCCTGGGCTCCCTACTCTTGTCATTCCCATCTGTTTTCCCAGACGAGCCTATAATTTTTCGAGGGGGAAAGGAGAAAAGTTTTAATTTTTTTGCATACGATCCAGATCCGGATCCAAACTGAAACAATGTCTGCCTGGAAAATGCAAAAAATTAAAAGCGGGTTGTTGAAGATGAAGTTTCATGTACTAAAGCTGACATAGGAATTGAGGAGCATATAGTGTGTTTTAGCGGTCTTCCTCGGATGAATTTCCTTCCTTGCCTTTGTGTATTTTTCCCGTATCGCACAAAACCAGTAAGTATGTAATGTACTCTACATCAGCAAACCTAACCCACCCGAACGAAACGAAACCAAACCTCAAGACCTGGGAGCTGAAAACTTACTCCACTCCGCTTAAATATTTTCTCTTTCCCCCGTCCAAGTCCAAGCTTCGCATTTGTTTGAAGTGGGTAGCTACTTACAAATAAACCTACCGACAGGCTGACTGTGTCTAGTCTGGTCTGGTCCACAGATTTTTGGCGTTTAATGCAGGATCAGCGAAACGGTTTCCGACCCAGGGCACTTTAATTAACAAAAACGTTTTCATGTTCATATTCTGCAAGAAGATAAGTAGACTCGACACGGGCCTTTTTTAACAGATAGAACTCTCTGCAAGCTCAGATTCAGATTTCATACCTATATTCAAGATGATGATACTCATCTCTGACTGAGTTTCTAGCCATCTCGCCGCCGATTCTACCTCTTTTTTTGGTGTAGGAGCAATCAGCACTTTTCAAACGGAGAAAAAAACCTACGGGGAATGAATCAACGAGGGTGGGGTGGATGAAGTGTGACTAATATTGACTTCCATTCCCACACACTCACTCACTCTTTGCTCAAGCATTTCAAATTCCAACGATTCATATTAATTTCGCATGATAGCATCTTCCAAAAAAAAGTGAAAGAGAACTTATCAAGCATCCCAAGCCCCTTCCACTACCTCCCACCCTCCCGCGTTTTTTTTTGATAGGGATCGAGTGAAACGTCAAAAGTGAAAATATGAAAATAGATTATTCTGCCACTGCACCACTGACTGAGTCGGACGCATGATGTTTGAAAGTTATTTTTCCTTGAAAATTTTTTTTTCGATACACTCAAGCCGAAAGAAATGCAAGTGCGGAGTGGGAAGTAAAGAAAGTCTTCAAACAAAAAAAGCTATATTTTTTCCCTCTGTCTGGATGAAACGCAATATTAAGTTAAGGTAAGTTGAGTTGAGTTCTACCCACTTTACCCTAGAGCAAGCGGCAAGTGCATTTGACTTTGACGTTTTCCCATGCAATCTCAGCTTTTACCCTTAAACCGTACCAAAAATATATGTAGTGGTGGTGCATCTGTAACTGACACTCATTCAAGTTTTTTAAGCCTGCCGTATGAAGCGTTAAATTTTGATGCACTTATTCGCCCCGAACGCATTACCCCGGTTTTTATTGAGCGTGATGGGACAACTCGGGAAATAAATGCTTTGCCTTGGAATATGAACTCGCTCATTCCACTTTCCATTTTCATTGGGGACTCTGAGCGAGCGAGTCGGACTATTTATTCGAGAAAAGGTCTCAATAGAAGCGAGATTATTTTCTTGAACTGCGGAGCATAAAAATGAAGGACTCCGGGAAGTTTATCCGCTTAGGCAAATGGCAAAATCCAATTTTCCAAAAAAATAAGATACACAGCTACAGCACAACAAACAATGGTGGAACCTCATTCCACAAAAGAGTCCTGAGTTGTATGAAAAAATTACAAAGAATTTCCCCCATTGCTCTTTCATTCCTCCCAAAAATTTTTACAAGAATACCCAGTGTCTACATTTCAAAGGAAAAAAAAGAATAGTAGTAGGAAGTAGTTCTGGTGCTTTGCAGAATTCGTAGGAATGGAGAACCCTAGGGCGCTGTGAGACAAAGAATTCTCCTTATTATATTATGCATGTAGCTCCAATCTTTTCAAGTACGGGTTTTCATTCCTCCCCGAGTAACCTTGATAAAGGATTCATCCTGGCTTAGCCTTCAATCATGATGGCTTACTAAAGGATTGCCTGCATAGCGGTTGGCAAGCACTTCGCCAATACCGCAAGAACGCATGATTTCATACGCAGAAAAATCCGTATAGGAGTAGTGGAGGTTATGCAATGGTTAACCGTTAGTCTCAGTACAAATTTTAGACTGCATGAAATTCGTAGTGGTTCGATGCAGGATTGGCAGTACTTAAAAATGTTGCCCATGCCTGCAAAACTCCAATGCCGATTTCATCCTGGCTTTCCGTTACTCTATGCTATCACTATGTTTCAGTTCAGCTTTGAACTTCAGTGTTTTGTCAGCTGAAGTGAGGATACGACAGAAGTGAGTTTACCGATTATTAAATACTTTTCCAGTTATTTATTTTTGATCTAATAGAAATGGCAACTAANTTTCCAGTTTTTTATTTTTGATCAAATAGAAATGGCAACTAAAATGTTTTCCGTCGTACGATTCGTTGCGGATAACTCTTATGAAGCAATTCCAACCCAGTGGATTAACTCCTGCGATGGAAAGAACTTTACCAGATTTCCAAGGCAATTGACCACGGGCGTTAGCAGAGAAGAAAAAAGACCCCCAGAGCCTTCCAAAGAAATTGGAAATCGTGGCCGTTATGGGAAGTTCAACTCATAAAACAGTATAGTAAGATACTTTACCTTTACAAGTAGATATAATTTAAACGAATAATGCAGTGCAAAAGGCTCCCCAAATGCATATGTGTATCTTTTTAATGTTTGTTAATATTAATCAAAAAGCGGAAAAGTATACTGAAACTTCAGATTTGGAATCAAGCTCCGTGGAAGGCCCCGCAAAGAAGCAGAGGACTGAAGATAGTGTCCTCACATCTGAGCCATCGTTTCCGTTGTTGAAATTATTTAGACATTTGGAATCAAGCTCCGTGGAAGGCCCCGCAAAGAAGCAGAGGACTGAAGATAGTGTCCTCACATCTGAGCCATCGTTTCCGTTGTTGCATGGTAAATATTTCAACAAATCAAATACTCTCAGAATATAACACATAGTTATTACTGTATAAACACACTGTCGTCATTAATTATTCCAGAATCCAATCTTGCCGAAGTTGAGCCCGTAAGTTCGGTTCCGGATTTTGCTCCTGTTGGTAACATTACTCTGAACGGAACGGTTATTCTCTCCACCCTCTCAGATCCAAATGTCTAAATAATTTTAAAATGTTTGGTTTTTCCAATTAACGGTAAAAAGTTTGTGATTCCTATGATAAGCTGTGTTTAAATAAAGAAACATTAAGTTTAAATCAAAATCAATGAAGTGGTGTGAAATAAATATTGCTGCATAAAAATTGGCATCATATCACTGCAGGAAATGTGTAGGAAAAACGATAATTGTACTGGATAACCTGCACAGTAACCGTAAGAGTCTGCCATCACTATAACGGGTTAGTAATGGCTACCATCACCGAGCCAGTACAGCAAACCAGCATGGTGCCTTTGAATGAAATCGGGTCAAAACTCCACTGAAACTGCATTGGATGTCCTGTACAGTTCCTTTACGAAAACGATCACTTTTGGTTACTCGGGTCGAAATTAAATACATAGAAAGAGAATTCCAGTTCATATTTCCTCCGTCTGATGGTCTGATTTTTTGAAAAGGGCGACCGCCAAAAGTCAATGGGAAAAAGACTCGGAGAAATTCCCTCC
>JAHZNH010000123.1:0-13518 GCA_027744355.1 Tyrannoseira gladiata
GTTCTGAATACATTTTTTTCTTTTCAAATGGAAACGCTTCGCAACAGTTTAATTATCTTTTGTGATCGCCTACTCTGCTCTGCTCTCTTTTCATTATATGGGAAAGTTTGGAGAAAAACTTCAAGAGATCATTTAGTTTGCTGAATGCTGACACAAAATACTTCAACTCTCGAAGTGGAGTGGCGTTCCCTAATCCATCCCATTTTAATTTTTTTTATTTCATTTTCCAAAGTGTCACTCTCCAACAACACTGACATGACATGGTACGGCATGGCATGGCATTTATCTTGTTCCCCTGGCCCGTGACTTTTAAAAAGGGGCTTTCACAAAGTAGGTACGTAAGTGAGTAGGTGCTATATTATGGAGGCTGAAATTAAATGGGATGGGGAAAATGTGGTCTACTGACTAGAATAGGAATGAAGTATTGGAAACAACGACCCAGGAAACTATACCTCGGATAGAAAGAGCATTGTTGTATTCCCCTCTCCTGGTCAAAGTTTATGCTCATCGGTGCGATACCGAAACTTCCTCTAGAAGTTTTTGGTCACCAACGCACAATGTAAAAGATTCGTTAATTAGTATTCGATATCATCAAGGAGTCAAGTCATCAGCCTGGGAGGGAAATGCGAACGTGGCCATAGTTTTCCATGAAGTGGAGTGCCGTGTGGAGCTTACCACCGAAGCTTCTTCAATTTCATCTTTGCCCATGCTTCCATGCCAATTTTATGTTCCTGTAAAGGCCCTTTACCCAAGCTTGAGCCATTCCCTTTAGTAAAGGGAATGGCTCAAGCTTGGGTACTAAGTACTAAGTAGGGCCCTGAGTCAGTTGGAGAGTGAAAGTCATCTCTTCAGCTTTTAGCGTACCCTCATAAGCTCAAAAAATTCATTGTCAGGAGAGAAGAATGCCAAAGCACACTATGCAAACATTAGGCTTTTCCCTGACACATTTACAAGCACGTGAAATCTTTTTAATTAGTAACTTATCTAATGCATTAGCGGAAATTTTCACGATAGATCCAATTACCGTATAATTAACAAGAGGAACCAGAGCCGGTCCGATCATGCCTATGACGTTGCTGAAGCTGATACCAACGCCGCGTACAACCGTGGGGTAGATTTCCAACGCAATTTGCTGGATCGCAACAAATCCCGCGGAGATGCCGAACTTACCCACGCAGTACAATGTGAGAGTGAGCCAGCCATCTAAGGCATTTTCAAAGATAAAATATATCATCATCATTTCACCAAAGTTGTAGTAGTGTCTCCAAAACAAAAGGAAGTTTTCCTAGGGATTTCGGCATGCATGAGCTACGTCGCCAGAGACTCGAACTCTGAATCATGGTTGGTTGGCCGCGTACGTTGCAGCTTAATTAACTAATTAATATCACAGAGGAGAAGAATATACCTCAGGATCAATGCCAAGGTTGAGAGAGATGCACTTACAATTTGTGATGAGTATCGTGCAGATGCAAGCAATCCCACCCAGAACCAATGAACTGAAAAGAGTCCAACGTCGCCCCCAGGTGTCTAGCAAGGGGAAGAGGAAGAAATACTGGACGAATGAAAGTGGGGAAAGAGAAGTATCAAGAAAATGAGTCATCATAACATTTCTAGTTCGACACGTTCATATTCCCCAAGTGCGTGGATATTTATTCTTACCGTTGGTAGTTCAGCTAAACCTGCGAGGAAGAAATTAAGATACTCATCTCCTCCAAGAGCTGGGGCGTAGTAACTCAGACCGACGTACACTCCCATCGTGGTAAACCTTCGGAAGAAAAAAAATAAGTTTGATGTGAATCCTTATTTGCTTTGTATGCATGAAGCACGTTACATGTCACCTCCACCACCACCGACGACGATTTCAATCCCACCTTCATCTTTTCGAGGAAACTGCTAATTATAAGGGAAATTGTACAGTAATCACTGTAAACTCCATAGAGTTCCATCGAACGTAAGAAGAACTAATATTCGCCCCGCGAAAATTTCCAATTTCTTTCTCCCCGAAGAATAATATGCATTAGTAGTTAGCTTAGCACATCATCATCCATACATCCATTTCCGCCACACTTAACCAAGTCATCCATTCAACATTCAACCAAGTACGTACTGAACAATCCCACAGGACTCTTCCTAGTCTTCCTAGGTATCCAAACCACATCATCATTTCTAGAGATTAGGGAAGGTGGAGCATCCCGACTTCTTCCTCTCACCAAACCACCACCCGATCAAAAATAAGTAATTAGGCAAGTCGCTTGTTCAATGTGCGATGATCATCATCATCATCAGCTCAACGTTTATATGGATTCCTCATTAGCTTTGAAGAGACCATCAATGAAGTTTTCCGAATAAGTAACTTCAGCGTGGTATGCTCAGCATATATTACGCAATAATAACTGTAATTTGTAAGTTAAATAGTGAGTAAGAGCACAATTAAAGTGAAATTCTACTGCGCAATTAGATCGACCAGCATCAAAATAGGCGTAATTCTGGAACTTTCATCTCTGAAAGGTGAGTTTGGTGATAATGAATCAAAAGAACTTCAATCCCCCATAAATAACGGATCATAAAGCATCAGCTATCTACTACTCATTCGACGTGCCAGTAATTAGTACTCGTGGAATCAGGGAGTATTCTTTCGTTTATTCCACCTGAGAAACTTGGAGGTACAATGTACAATAGGGCTTGTTCTATAGCCCTGCAGAGGATTAATTCATCTTTTCTTTCAAGGAAAGGTGAAAAGAAGGGCTTACACTCACCAAATGAATGTGATGATGATGGTGTTCCGCCGAAGTTGTTTTCCCCGCAGTAAGTCCGTAATCCCATATCTGTGATCCTTCCCCGGTCTCGCTAACGAAGTCTCCTCCAGTTGGTCGGAGGCAACCTTTTCTGCGAATTTCGCCTGCATAATCAAGAGAAAAAGTTGCATGAGCCGGAGGATAATGAGACTGTTTGATGAGTATCTTGCATGATAATGATAAAATATATGTATTCTTAAAATGAAAATAAGAAAACTCATAAGTTAGGCTGGGTGCAGTAGTTTTAAGAAAAATGTGAGGTGCAAAAATACGTATGTATATAATGCACCAAAAACAATTCATGTCTCCTGCGAATATTCCAAACGCTCCAACTTACTTATAGGGTTTGGTCTAACTTACTCATACCTTTAAAGGACGCGTTGTTCTTACTGAACTTTGTATGCTTATCTTGTTCTAATTCTGTTCCTGGAAGATAGCGCGAAATTACGACCAGGACAAAAGAAAGGTTCTCATTACGCCATTCACTTTCCTGAGGACAAAAAAGCCCAAGGAGAAATGCATTGACTTCTGAGGGTGAGCATTCTGAATAACGAAGTGCTTAGTATTCACGAGGATTCCTACTTAATCAAATTCTTCCTCACCTATTTAAATACTTTGAATGGAGTACGTATCCCTCCAGCCTCGTGACTTTTAAGAATTAGTCATAATTTAGAATACAAAACACGTGTCAAACTCATTTCAATGTTTTCTTCGTACTTTCACCTCCATCACTCCACCGTCAATTCTACATTTCTATTTTTAGTCTGATGGAGGAGAAAAAATTTTACTCTGAAAAATTCCTTCCGGTAATTACCTGAGCGTTGGAGCATGAGCTGATTTGTAATTATTTGATGTGCCCTTTGTGCATGCACTCGTCATTCACGAGAGGGAGGATAACACACAAATGCATACTTCCCAGCTATTTTTGGACGCTGCATCTCATTCGCTTGCAAAAAATTTACAGAACGAAAAGAGCAAGGGACAACGTGATTGTTTTTAATCTTCCGGAAAGTCACAGCGAAATACGTCTCCGATGATCCTATCTACAATTTTCAAATTTCCCATTGTCAAACCTTCTTTTCTCAATGGAATCCTTGATATCTCCCACTTCCCGTGGATATCTTCAATTGAAGTAATGTGACTTTCTTATTCTACCCAACTTTCCCCTTCCCTTCCAATAAACTTCATTACGCCATTAAGCCTCACTCCTTGCCAGTCATACCAATAAAGACCGAGAAGTAACAAGTTAGCGGGAACCCAGTCTGGCTTGGTCTATCTCACCGTTCTTCCGCTTTTTTATTTCTTCCCCATTCATTTCAAATGCTATCTTGGAGAGAGAATCAAAAAGGAAAGAAATGGGGAAAAGGAAGTTTTTCAGCTTGATTGTGATTGTGAGGGCAAGTAGCAAGTATGTAGCAACCTTATTCCTTCAGGGGAAGGAATTGTGTGAGTGAGGGTAAAGCTCAGCTGTATCATTTTGCCCATTACCACATCTTTCCCTTATGGGATTCCAGGTTCTCATGTGGATCTCGATCCCATACTATAAAAGAAACGATCAAAGCTTAAGATAGCTTGATTTTTACCTCTTCTTTTCCCCTCCCATTTATCCCTGTTCAATTCCCCGAGTCCCTCTTCCCCATTCTTTTCCTCTCATTGAATACTTCCCGGATACGGAAATACTACGGCGTACGTAATGGAAACGCACAAAAATTGATGATACCTTATTGATTTTGCACTTTCCGCTTTACAACCAACCTACTTAATTCAGACCATAACCAATCTGATATTTGTGAAGCACATCAAGACTCAAGACATTTTTTTGAAGGGGAGGGGGAAACTACCACGAACGAATCCTGGCATTTTGTTAGTTCTCCCTTCCTAATCTAAAATTATTGTCTTAATGCATGACCCAAAATCGGCGATACGATCGGTCTATATAGTGAAAGCAGAAATGAAATTCACTGGAGATACCAATCTAACACTGGAGGCTCAACTCATAATCCATAGTAAAAGTGGCTGAGTAAAAATACAAAAGTATCATTTCCTGGGAACAGTAGCTTAACTTGTAAGTGAGGAGAAGGGGAAGGAAGTGTGAAAGAAATGAGAGCGAGATTATACACTGATAATGTGTACCTTACATTGGGCTTCACTAACCTGAAGAACTCTGTTGTAATCGGGAGGTAGTGCTCGGCCATTCATGTGGGCTATCTGCCGCAAAATTCTTTCCGCCTTCTCTAATTTCCCATGGGCGAATAACCACCTAGGACAAAAGAATTTCCAGTTTAAGCCTTTCAGCCCCCAAGTTTCGGTTTGCTCGATCCAGCAACATTTCCACAGAACTGTTTGAATGCTTCCAAACGAGTTTTTGATGGCCAATGGAATGTTATAAGTTTGTATGATGAAAACATTTAATTAATTAACACGCAATATTCACAGCCATAAATGCTTGGATGGATTGGATTGAGTACTTCATTATCGTTTCAGCAGGATTCATCGTTGATAATATATTCACAGCCATAAATGCTTGGATGGATTGGATTGAGTACTTCATTATCGTTTCAGTAGGATTCATCGTTGATAATAAGTAAGTAAGTATTGATTTTCTGTGCTTATCGGAGACCCATCATTCGCTAGTGTTCAAGGAAGCTTTCTGAGGTCTGTAAAAATGTTGCTCACAACTCACAATCAGTAAAATCATCGCTGGTAATGGCTTGAGTTGAAATGCTTACCTGGGAGACTCCGGGAGAATCCTTAGGAGTGAGAAGAAAGTATCGAAAAAGTGAAAAAAAGAGGCAAATGATACCGTATAATTTTACTCGCAATCATCTCCATAAACGAGGGAAAAGCTCGATTTCATCGTTTTCAGCAATTGTAAAAGATATGTAGACGAGTACTATGGTTTAGGTAGGTTCATAAGTACATTACAAAAGTATGTCATGTAATAATATGTATAGCAGGCAGCTACAATAATCATTCTACTTCCAGAGGGTTTTATATCAACTAAACTTGGGGAATCAAAAGGAATTCCGATGAAATGAGATAGATGAACGAGCTCGTTACCCTCTCCAACAAAAAATACTTTTGGGTTGAAATTGCATTATGTAATAAAACGGTCTCTCTGAATAGCACAATATCTACTTACTCTGCCAAAAAAAGTATGTATATAGGACTCACCACCAGTAAGAAAAGAATAAAAGAAATGGGAGAGTTGTAGCGAACGCCAAATCTCTCCAGTCACGGAATATATAGGCCACGACAGCGAGCGTCATTAAAATCAAAGAGTATGCAATATTCAGCAATAAAGTGCACAACGTTCTCCTGTCAGGCCCCACCAGTTCGCAGGCTGGAGGAAGGGATGGATGGATGGATCGAAAAAAAGAGAGAAGAATATTTTTATAAGCGCTATGGATCTGTATATAGGAGTCTGTCAAAACTGCGTTAAGTCATTGTTCTTGGCACGGAACAAAAAACTACTTACCGAGAACAAAAGGAGTGTTCATCAATGCGGGAACAGTGAATCCCACGCCAATTCTCATCACCAACCAGGACCAGAAATCCTTCGCAAATCCGGTTCCAATCCCGAAGAAGCATTGTATTGTTAAGTAGATGAAGAAGGATGGTCGTCGCCCAATCCTGAAAATATATAATTTTTTATAGGGAAGAAATAGGCCAGAATTCCACTAAAAAGGGAGACTGGCAATTCTGACTAAGGCGCTGGCAGGCACATAATGAATTAACATCGAAAGACATAAATACTTATGTCGCCAAAAAATGCGCTTGCTTACGAGTCTTGCAAATTCCCGAAAACGTAATTCCCCACTATCCCCGACACACCAAGAATAACCAAAGCGAAGGTCGGGAGGAAGCTATTGTCACAAACCGTATTCCACTGGGGAGATCGGGGGAAGAATGGAACATGGAAGTAAAGACAATAGGGGAAAATTTTTTAATTTCACTTTAGGCTGCATCGTTCTAATCTAATATCATCATCCTGTTCGCATGCATTTTTATCTCACTGTTTTACCCATCACCTCCTCCTGTATGGAAATGTGACACCGAATTCATCTTACTTTTCGGAAATATTAGATTTCTACTTAACTGCTTACCTCCGTGACTATGGTGGAGGAGTAGGTTGAAAGATCGTAGTTCCAGCCGTACTTGCACGGGGTAGACTGGATAATATGACAGTGATGATGCATTGTTGTTGGGAGCAGCACCAAAACTACTTCCAGGAGAGATTGTGTGATCTACATCATCATAAATCTTGATCACAGTGTCAGATCCATTCATTAATGCAGCGAGGGCTGTTACTTCATCGAAATCGTACATTTTACACTGGCTAAACACCAGTCGTCCATCTCTCTCTTCTAATGGAACACTGTCAAAATATTGTCAAAAAGATAGAATAGATACGAACGGAACGCATTCCCACTTTTCCCATGAACCTTGTGAGATAATGCCCCNGATAGAATAGATACGGAACGGCATTCCCACTTTTCCCATGAACCTTGTGAGATAATGCCGCTGCTATTGCAGCAGGAGGATTTCGTTAGGCTCAGAGAAGTGAACAATGAAATTCTCTTGCTTTCTTTGTGTTTTAGCATTCATGCCAATATTTATCTACCCATTTTGATCCCTTTTATGGAGGAAATAATGAGTTGAAGTCTTAGAAATGGGGAAGTGTATGTTTTACATACTATATATTTAGCGGTTGCGGAGAAAGACTACGGTCTAGTTATTCTCCCGAATTTCAATGAAAATCTTTGTGTTTTGGGGAACTATGAAACACAAATGGGAATTTGTATTCAATTCAATACACTCATATCAACCTACTACATTAATTATAGATGCTGGTAGACATTTTGAAAAAAGTTCATTATTCATCGTTTTCAACCACGATTATTCGGACTTACGTCACATTTCGAATGTGCTCCTTGGTGTAGTTCAGTGCTTCCAAATAGGGAATCCGACAATAATGATCCGGGGCCGCTGACATGAACAACTGTTGTTTGGGAATGAAAAGTTATGAAATTATTCATTGCACATGTGGAATCATATGCATGATTTAGTACTTAAATTATTATGGAGACATGAGCTCGTTCATTGGAGTACCTGATTGTACGCATGAAATCCTACGGGAACAAAGCCCGGAAGGAGAACAAAGGCCAGGAGAAGCCTCTGGTAGGTCCCAAAATCATCCACATCCTCCAGAATCGAATCGAACGGATCTTTCATTTTAACTGGGTTCTAAAAAACTTCACTTTTCACTAGCTTCACATTTAAATGAACTACGCTGACGCTGAACACAATTCAACACTAATCAATATTATTTTACAGCACAGCATTTAGAATCCTTATCTTTATGACCCTTGCTTCATTACCATTACCGTTCTACAGCCGTCAGCATTGCCTATTCTCATGTTAAACACTTACTCAGATCCCTTTACCATAATTAAGTCCTGTCTCGTCAGTAACCTCAACTTCCAGGGATTTTTAACGTCTAAAATTGAATTAAACATTCCGTGCAATACACGTGATTATTGTAAACTTGCAAGAAAAACTCTCTATACAATTTCTTGTCCTTTCTTGGAGATGTGTAATGCTGATTTAAAGTGACAAGCCAAATCCCACAAACCTGCGACACACTATGAAAAAAATATTCCAGACGGGCGGGGATGAAAAAAAGCCTTTGCATGACTTTCGTGGCAGTATATAGTAGTGGTACCTGTTGTTCTGATGCTCTCATCTGAAGCGTAACTTGGAGGATTATATTACCCATTACATCAGACAATTGGATTGTCTCTGTCAGCAAACGAAACAAGTCACAACGCAACACACTACGTTCCATAAAAAAAACGCAGACGACCAACCACCAACATCAACAAAATGCGCTCAGAATCATCATGATGGAAACTTGGCTACTGAAGACTCGGTTAACGGATGGAACGTTCAAATCAAATTAAAAGCGAATTCATTTGCGGACTGCACGGAGTCATCGTAAGCCAACCAATCGTGTGTCAACCTCAATCATAATCATTGTGGCAGGAGTTAACGAACCAAAACGTGGCGCATGTTTACAAAAGCTCATATGCTTTCGCGTCATTGTCCTCGACTCGAGAACTGACTCGATTCAATACAAATTATAAAAATTAGGAAGCTTTAATTAGGAATGTCCTTTTCCGTTCTTTAATAAGTAAACAGCGTTTCTTACTCGGAGAGCATATAAAATCAAAACCATTCGACAGAAGAATCGAGTGATGGGAACGTAAAATGAGTAGTGAATCAAGTGGGAGATGCAAGCCCAAGCCGGCCAGGCGAGATCACGTAAAATGCGGTCATCTCATGTTTCACATTTCCAACAGAATTTCTCGATAAAGCCAGTAGCCAGTGCCGAAAATGAAATTGGATAGCTAGACCGCAATGGCCTTGAAGGTCCTCAATTTTTTGTCCCCGAAAGATTACCAATGTAGCAACTCCATAAATTATGCGGAAAAATGAAATGCCAGTACTCCTGTAACCTCTTGAGCAAGTTTACTTGAAGTAGTGCATCAGACTGAGCACGAAGGATTTAAATCTGAAGGCAAAACTCCGAACATAATTCTAAGAAGAATTGTCAAAGAAAGATAGTTGATTTTTTCAGAATTTATTGAGCTCCAGTAGAAGTGTGAAGTGCATACTAACAATAACGAGTAGGAAACAAAGCTCAACTTAGCAAATCTCACAGTGCCCCTATCAGATTTTTTCATCAATTTGCACTTAAATTAATAATTGTACTTAAATTAATTATAATTATTATTAGTCAATGTAAATAAAAAGTCCATAAGGTTTGCTACGATTTTGTTGATTAACAGAGTAATAATAGAAATCGAATGAAGCTGAACACTAGTCCGTTATTATGTGAAGAGCTATAATAAGGAAACTAGAGTACGGCTTTGCTGTAAGAAATTCATATGGTGCAATTCTGCAAAACATTGAGAATGATAATGCATGGTAAATAGATTCTTTAAACAACCATGTTATCATCATGTAATGATTTGCTCACCACTTTCTCATGGATCGCTCCCCAAATGCAGTATCCAACGGGTAACATTGTGAATTGCAACAAGCCCACTGTAGAAAATTGATCAATCATGATAATTTGTTCTTCTTTGACTTGAGGTTACAATTCAGTTACATTTACTTACGTCCCCCATATTGATCCAGGCAGTTCCCCACCCTATCAATGCAATATTCAATGAGTTCCCGGGTGGAGAACAGGCTGCATAGGTAGATGTGAAAATCTTCATTCACCTGCCCATTGTCATACAAGCCGAGGCGCTTGAAGACACAAAATGAGTTCTCGGGTAGAGAACAGGCTGCATAGGTAGATGTGAAAATCTTCATTCACCTGCCCATTGTCATACAAGCCGAGGCGCTTGAAGACACACATTAAAGTTTCCTGCAAAAAACAGCATACGAAGTTGGCTTTCACTAAAACGTTCTAAAACTAAAAGTACGAATTTCACCACTTTACCCATGATATTTGAATGGGACAGACGACAATCAACGATATGATTTTCGTGTCAACTTGCCATTTCCCATTGACACATTCAATACTACCCAAATCTCCACCACATTCCACCTACAAAATCAATTTTGAGTTAGCTTCTGTTTCCATTAATTGAATAAACGACTGACATTTAGCAGTAATAAAAATGTACATAGAGCAACCTTTTGTAGTAGCTGGTCCAGAAGAATGAACCGTAGTACTAACTGCAGATGAAATCTATAAACGACTAGAAATCTGTGAATTCCAGAAATCTTAAATCGTCTCAAAAATGACATGATGACTGAAATTGTCTTTCAAAGGTGAAAGTTTACGCAAGAACTTTTGTGCTAATCTTTGGCCTAGTAAAAAAGATTGCCTGGCATAGTAAGACTTATAAGCGGTTCTGCGCAGTTCCTGGCTTCTAAATTAAAATATCCGTATATTTTTCCCGAATTTTAAGTACTTCACAGCTAAATTATGCATGATAGCTTTAGCTTTGGAAAACTTGATACTTGAGTCTGAGCCGCACTGTGGCTTTGAGAGCCACTTAAGATATTAAAAACTAACTAAGCACGCAAGCAAAAATGAAATCATGAACTAATGAAATGTTTTGTATACACTTAACAAAAATATGATATGTAGTACCAGTACCCGTTAAAAACTTCCAGTTGGATCCATGATAATTCGAAGATAAACCAGGATATGACTTGAAATTTTCATTAGCTTTTAGCTTCACAATGACCGGGTTCAAATTTTATTCCAGTTAAGTAATTCAGTAATTGTACAAAAGATTACAAATATTGATTAAAATAAAATTTACACATAAATAGGGATTCCGTGGAGGTTTAATATGGTCGCAATTAATTTTGTTAAAATAATCGATTCGTATTTTTGATTGCGTTAGAAGAAACAATTAACACAGATTAAACCCCAGTTTAATTTATTAAAAATTGATTTAATCACTCGACTTCATCTTCATCGGATGACACGGATACTACTTCATCAGCGTACTCATTATCTGCTATTCGACGAAATCGAGCATAGCTTTTACTAAAATTACTTGCGTGATTTAGGCCATCATCATGTATTCCATAAACTAAATCGTCGTCACTGGATGAATCATCTGTAAGCAGAAAGAGACATCAACACAAACTGGTTAAAACTAACATCAAGCAGACAAGATTAATCGTTAAGAAAACGTTTAAATTATTTCATAAGTATATTTCACCCCTCATATTTAAGCTTCGAAAGTTCCGGTAGGCTCCATCGTCGTCATCACCGTCATCATCCCCGTACCTATAGCATGAATTTCCCGTTGCCCCATAATAATTATCGTAATCTAGGCCTTCTTCTTCACCCATCATACACTCATCTTCTTCAGCATTGTTTCGATACTCCCCAAAATCTAAGTCATCATCAGCTTCTTTAACGCTGAAAAAATATACAATGTTTACTTTCCACTGCTCCGAATTCATGATTGAATTCAATTCAGTAATCTGTGTATAAAGCTTACCTAAGTATTTGTGAAGAGCTCTGACAAAAATCGTCGATGCCAGTGTCATTGGCCAAGTACAAATCGTAAACATATCCCTTCTCGTCACTCTTGTTGCTTTCTTCGCCTTCGCTAACCTTAGATTTCTTCAACATTGGAACTCCATTGCACGTAACGGCCCCATGCTTTTTGGTTCATAAAACAATGCGCGAATTATTCACAATTTATTCTTTTCAATTTTCAATATCCACAATGACAATAAAATAAAACGTACTTCAAACTCTTTCGGTGGTTCTCTTTTTTTCTTCTCGATTTCACTATCAGGCACTAGGTCGAGAAGATTGAGTAAATCCTTTTCATTTTGCCATCCTGATTTGTCACCGTCTCCTTCTTCCGAACTGATCCCACGTTTGCTGTTTACAAGCTGAAATAAAAAGGGCAAAATGAAACTCTTCAAAGTTCTAAAACTAACGTTTTAACTCTATACAGCTAACCTCAAATTAACATACTCTAAAACGGCCGTCCTCCAAACTACGCTTGAATCTTTGACGTGTTTTCGAGGTAATGTCAACGTTAGAATTCTTCACGCTTTTACGAAGCTCGTTCTTTGGGACATTTTGTTGGTCACCGGAAGTTTTGGATGATTTAAGAATGACATTTCTTACAGTGTTCTCATCAGCCTGTTAATTATTATAATAGATACATTTAATACAACTTAAATGATTTATATTGTCATTATAAATTAACGACCCCATAAGCAAGATAGCCCTAGGTTTACCTCATCGCCCGCAACAGTTCCAACTAGTCGTAAAACCCGACTGCATACGTCATTCCCCTTTTCATCCACTCTTTTTCCATCCGAGCATTCCTTTGAAAATTCTTCACACTTTTACGAAGCTCGTTCTTTGGGACATTTTGTTGGTCACCGGAAGTTTTGGATGATTTAAGAATGACATTTCTTACAGTGTTCTCATCAGCCTGTTAATAATTATAATAGATACAAATTATTCACTTAAGCCAATACAACTTAAATGATTTATGTTGTCATTATAAATTAACGACCCCATAAGCAAGATAGCCCTTTACCTCATCGCCCGCAACAGTTCCAACTAGTCGTAAAACCCGACTGCATACGTCATTCCCCTTTTCATCCACTCTTTTTCCATCCGAGCATTCCTTTGACGTACTCGATCCAGGACCCGTACCAGGTTCATCCCCACTGGCATCAATCTTAGTCCGTTTGTAAGACACCACCAAAATTTTCGAAGGAGAGTCATCGATACGCCTTTTCAATCTGATTACAGTTTGTTGCTGAACAGGACCTTCACATTTAACTTCCTCATCTTCATCAGCTACCGACATGACTCCGCTTCCACTGGCCCCTTTGTCGTTAACTTTTGCAGTGTTGACTTCCGTTGACATAATATCACCACCACCAATTTTTGATACCGTTGATGTCATTTTTCTCAACAAAAATAAAACACTTCCAGTTCTACGCACTAATAGTTGGCACACTAAATATTGAAACTGTATACAAATGAACAGTGCCAAATTTTAAATCTCCTTTGTCATTAACTAAATGAAGTGGAGTGGAAAAGATATTTCCTTGATCCAGTTTAATTCAACAAAAGCCAAATGATTTTCACTCAAACAAAACAAAACATGTGCACACGGGCCAAGACTGTTTATGACCACATGTTCAT
>JAHZNH010000124.1:0-13257 GCA_027744355.1 Tyrannoseira gladiata
AAGCTCCATAGAATACTACGCCCTATGTAGTTATTAGTCCTTTCACTCTCTAGCAGACAGACCAAAGTTGAACACAATAATACACCGCATCTCGCACTCGATTCATTTTTTCTAGGACATTGATTGAAAAGCTTGCTAACTACGCACATACATAAGTATATCTACCTAGTCTAGAGACATCTCAAGACAAGAAATGATACTATAAATATTTCTAAAGTACGTTTAATGATTTCCTTTATTTAAAAGTTGTCTTTTCTGAAAGTCTACTAGCAAGCGAGACTTGCATTTCTTTGAGTAATTTGTGGCACATAAAAACACATAATCTGGACGTACAATGTTCATAGCGAAAATGTATGTACATGCCATTCACCTCTGTTTCCCTCCACTTGCCTCGGGAAAAAGTCGTCTTTGAGGGTGAATTTATATTTTAAAAAACTAAAAATAAATTAAGGTATTGTTACTACTTCCACTTACTACATCTCCGTATCCGTCGGCTCGTGAGCAGGCACACTTAAACATTAAACCCCGACTTTAAAGAAAATATCTACAGTCTGTAATAATTAAGTAAGACAAAATATTTAAATGTTAACATTTAAACCGAAAGCAATAAAAATCCGTGCATGAATCTATAAAATTTTGACTTATTTTAGGGCAACGAATAATCCGATATTTCTGCTTAGTTTGTTTTAGAAAAGTCTAAGTCTTCTAGCTCTTGTGCTCGTGGGTGACCCGCTGGAGCCACCATGTAGTTTATGGAAATAGTTCCAGATGGGATGTGACTCATGATTAATGCGCGACTTTCCTGAGGATGTGATGGGATGAGGATTGTGAGGAGTTCTTTGTAAATTTGGATTCGATGGACGCATCAGTCTTCCAGCTCTTGAGGAGGAGGAGGATTTAGAGGCGGCCACTGCGGAGGCTTGAGATAATACAAGTGTTCTTCCCTTCTTTTCATCTTGAATTTTCTTCTTGGCTGCGGAGAGCAAAAGCATGAGTCTTTTCTTTGCTTCGGACTTGCTTGATGTTGTCTTTTTGCTCTTGTGAAGTTTAGTGTGGTCGGTGGCAGTGGCTGAGAGATTTAGTTTCATGTTTCTACTGCCACGGCTATTTCCTCGGGATGAGGAGCGACCCAAATTCTTTGCCTCTCTGGTAGAGCTTGACATTTGACCGTTGCTTTTCAACTTTTTCAGGTACGTTTGGATCTTGTGCTTAAGTTTTGGGTTGTTCTCTAGCTTGGTGGAGTTGTTTAGTAGATTTTTCAATTTCTTCAGCATTTCAGGGCTGGGTTTCTTCATTTTGTGGTTCTTGGAGGAGATGGTGCTCTGACGTTTGCGCTTCCTCAAAGCTTTAATAATGTCCTTGGGCCAGTGGCTGTATAGCTTGGATGATCGTTTGGACTGCGAAGCCGAGGATGATGATGATGAAGAGGATACTGTGGGGCTTGCGCTAGGACTAGATTTTGCTTGAAAAGTATTTAAAAAAAGAGTAGCATTTAAATGGACAAGTTAGTTCATGTGAAACGGAATTTTGGACCATGACTTACAGTCTTTGAGTTTGGTTATCTTCTCCCGGAGGCTGGCATACTGTAAAAGAAGTGACCTCAACACGTCATCCTCAGTATTGGCTGCGATCGAAGTGGAAGTGGAAGAGACGTTGGCGGGGGCTGCGGTAGACACCACGGATGATGTTGATGGCCCAGCTGCAACGGCAGATGGAATTGAGTTGAGTGGAGTGAGCGCTGGCGACATTGGAATTCCATGGTTGGGGAGCATCACCATCATTGGATGCACTGGTTTGCGGGGATAATGGGGATGATGTGGATTAATTCTGCGAGCTCGTGGTGGTCCCATAAATCTAGGTCCGAGATGGTCCCTCCTTCTCATTGATGGAACAGCAGGAGTCTGTGGAAGGCTTTTCTTGCTTCCGGGTACGTAGTATCCCAACAGTGCGGAAATGAGGCATGATGTAGCTGCAAGAGTCTCCGGGTTGCCTACAGAAAAAATTCATTTTTGGGGCAATGTGATACAGCAACGTAACAATTAAGTAGCACTACACCAATTTATCGCTTTTCTATCACTTACAGGCACTTCTCCAATCGCAAAGTTTGAGTCTTGTCTCCGTAGTTCACAATGAATTTCCAGTCGCCACTAGTGCTGCTCTTTGCCTTCTTGATTTTTCCATAAGCCACCTTACTTGGGCAGAGGAATCCGCCCTCCCCGGCAAAGTCTGGGTGCTTAGATCCCGCATCGCCATTCACCTCAGACTCCAGGGATGAATCTGGAAGACCATCAATGTAGCTGGAACTCTTTTGATTGTGAGCAGGCTCCTTTGAATAGGAGAGCATTGGAAACAGAGGGATTCTGCTCCATGGCTTCTGTGATGGCTTCGCTAAAAATTGAAGTGGATCGAGTTAGCAATATTTTCAAACTAGAACATAACTTTTTTTAGAATTTATTTTATTTGTACATGGGATAATCCTGAACGAGGAGGCAAAGCTCATCGGAGAAATAGTCGCATTCTTTGTTAAACTTCTGCGGTAGCTGTGACACGGTGACCTCATTAATTCTTGGTGGGTTTCCAGAGGGTTGTCCTGGCCTAGGGAAGCCGGCGGGAGGGTGACGGATCAGTGGCCTGAGTCTGCTCCCCATCGTCATCATATGTGGTCGGCCCAGACCAGGTCTATGAGGTGGGCGGTGCTGCAGTGTGAGCAAATGAATAAGGGAAATTAATGAGGAAAGTAGAACGTGAGTACCTTTCACTGACCTAGATTCCAGTTGAATGAAAGAAATATGTGTATGCGACGAAAAGTGCTGTTCAAAACCCACCACACAAGTATCTATGTATATCTATGCACTAACCTTGAGCAAAGGATGTGGTCTTCTGTGTCCAGGGGCGAGAACAAGTGGAGGACTAGCTGGAGATGGTACCACGGTCGCTTGGAGTTGAACGTTTGCGTTCGATGATCCGGCGGTGCTCATCACGGGTCCAGTTTTCGACTCGGTCGTGGGTAACAAGTGGGGGACTAGCTGGAGATGGTACCACGGTCGCTTGGAGTTGAACGTTTGCGTTCGATGATCCGGCGGTGCTCATCACGGGTCCAGTTTTCGACTCGGTCGTGGGTTTGCTCTGGAACTCAGCCAGAAGTTCGTCCAAGTGGCTCACCAAATCAGAGTCATCCTCCAAGCTGGATGGCTGTGGATGGTCGGGATGATCGGGGTACTCTAGTGGGTGTGGTGTTAGGAGTCTGTATGGATAATCAACTTCCAATGAATTCTCTCCCTGGCGAAGTCCTGCCATTTCGGCTTCGTATTTCTTGAGTTCTGCCATGGTAGCAGCGATTTCTTCATCCGTGAGTGGATATGGGTCTTCGGTTGGAGGTTCAGCACTTGAAGCTAGAATTCCGCGAGACTCTTCCTTTTGGTAGGTATCCAAAACCAGTTGGGATGGTCTTGGGGCAGGAAGAGAGTCTTTGTCAATGTGAACGGAAATTTCCTTTGGTGCAATGCGGACTTCTTTTGAAATGGTTTCGGCGGGGAGGTATTTGTCAAACGACGAGATCAGCTCCGGTGGAGAGACCGAGGATGATGGAAGTGGTTCAACATGAACATACTTGATAGTTCTCACGGATCCGGCACCTTCGTCAGTGGTATCGTTTACCAAGATGGCGTCCTTCGAGATCACGCTAACCCGAATAGGTTTCGGTGGTACGGACACTGTTGGTCCAAGAATGTCCTCTAAAGAGGCATAGGATGGAGCGGTTGTGGTTGACAGAGTTGGGGGTGCTCGAGTTGGTGGTGTTTTGTTGTCTGAGATGGAACTAGCAGTAGTTTGGGATCCATACGCTTTCACTGAGCCAACCTTGAATGACTTTGTGGTTCTTGAAGCATTGGTTGGACTGATCGATTTTGCTTGTACTTCACTAGAAAGCGTAATCAGAGGATCGGACTCCTCGACGTGGTGGGTGGAGTATTGCGAGATGAGAGCAGATGGCTTCGGAACTTCATCATCGTTGAGTTGAGATACAGCATAAGTGTTGCTTAAACCTTCGCCCTCTCCCGCATCGAATTTGGGTGGCATAAGATGAACATTGGGTGAGGATGACTCTAAGTAACTGGAAGAACTAACGGAGGAAGTCATGGACTCCCCAACATTAATTGGTTCGTTAGATGGATCATCCGTGAGAGAAACTTGAGAAACATCAAAACTATTCAACTTTTGATGAGAACCGGAAGTCGCTGGCTGGTGACTGTTCACTTCTTTGAAGAACTCGTCATTTTCCGTATGGGGTTGATCAAACTGATCCATGAAGTGTTGGAGGAACGCCTGATCATCCTCAATGAGGGGATCACGTGCAGGCTCTGGCAAGTATTGGTAAAGCTTTCCAGACATCTGCTCAAGCTCCTCCTGAACAGCGGCTGACATTTTTGATGGGAGCTTAGGGGCAAGACGGGATACAATCTGAAGCTGGGAACGTCTCGGGATGGAGGACATGTTGAAGCCAGCGCGAGAAGCCATGATTTCAATGCGCTTCATCGCCACCTCAAGATCACTTGGGTTGGAAGTAATTAGGCTGGATGGACGTGGGAATTTTGGTGGTTTTGGTGGCTCCACGGGCTTTTTGGGAATGCGGCTTCGACTACTCTGAAGAGTGCGCATACGCTCCTTCATTGTCTTTTAATAAGAGGAAAAAATATGCATTGCTTATTACGGTTCCCAATTCAGAGCTGCGAATTTCATACCCAACACCGAACCTAGCACACTAGATAGAAAAATTACAACCAACCCCCCACCCCTCACACACATACACATTTGCACAAAAATATTAAATTTTCCTCTTACCTTCATCGCATTCCTAATCCTTTCGGATAAAGCGGCCTTGTTCCCTGCGATCCCTCCACCAGCGGTGGTGATCTGAACACTTTGCTTCGGTGCCTCTGGCAATGGAGGATCCATAGTCGGAATGGGCAAACCGTGCTCACNAAAATATTAAATTTTCCTCTTACCTTCATCGCATTCCTAATCCTTTCGGATAAAGCGGCCTTGTTCCCTGCGATCCCTCCACCAGCGGTGGTGATCTGAACACTTTGCTTCGGTGCCTCTGGCAATGGAGGATCCATAGTCGGAATGGGCAAACCGTGCTCACTTATCGGGGCGGGAGCCATTAGCACTCCGTAAGGCATTTCCTTCAACTTCTCGTCGATCACACTAGCATCTGCCTTCATAACCAAGCGATGCTCCTCCTCAGGGCTCAGTCCAGATCCAAGGGCAATCTGGACCATCACCGCACACACCACACAAATCGGAAGAGCCCTTAAGAGACTCATTTTGGCACAAGAGAGAAAATCCACAAAACACCCGTTTTCACTGATCCTCCCAGTCTTTAGAAGTCAAACTATCCAAATCAATCAAGCAAAGAAAGAAGCTGATTACTCCAAACTTCTTCACATTTTTATACGCCTTTACAATTTTCATTGATTTCCGAAGGACACCACTCCACCACAAAAAATAATCTGATTTTTGACGTAGTTTAAAGAATAATAATTCAGTTTATTTTTTTACATCTGCAATTCAGCAGAAAAAAACGATCCCTCTGCAGTCCCGCCTTTCACGTCCACTTTGCCCACCACTCGAATTCAAACTGATTATCTTCGACAAGGCCTGCGATCCTTGTCGAGGGTCTCACCATATCAAGGCCAGAGGAAAGACTGTGTTCCCCACTCCTCTCGAGGCACGTATTAGTTAATCAACGCAACGTCCTGGTCCCATCCTCAATATCATTGAGGCACACCAAAAGTAAAAACGACTTCGCCTTTTTCAAGTTTCAATTCGAAACAACCATTATTATACTACCACCACACCACTCATCCATAAAGTTTTTGGTCTGGTATAGTAGATCAGTGGCTCAAAATTTTTTTTGGCAAAGGGACAATCTCGAACGCGAAAACAAGGGAAAATAGATTCAGGCCTAGATATTTTGCATATCCTTTACCGGCTTCTGCAACAACAAGGGCTCAGCACTGTAGCATCACAAACTGCATAATATGTTCAGTTGTTGTTTGTGCCACTAAATAATTACCATTCAGCCATCATCATATCATCATCATTCGACTTCATCATTATAAACATGAAATAGTCAGAGGAGAGAAGAAGAAGATGATGCGTATTTAATGTAAACTTATTTCTATTCGATTTCGAAGCAAGAAAGAGAAAGAAAACCTGTTCAAATATGACAGGACGAGCAAGTCAAAGAGGTCCACGTCCACAATCCACATTTTGCTTTTCATTTTCTTGCACATGTATTGGTCAAGTCAAGTGGTAAATAAAGTGCAATGTGTGGAATTGTGGCTTTATAAAATCTTGTTTAAAAAATCCAATACGCGCTGGGTACGTTTCACCCTGTTTGAGGACCAGTGAAACAATGTCAATGCCGAGAGCCATCAGATCAATGCAGTTTTTGCAAACCTATACCCTATAGGGTCCACACGCATCCATCCTTGTCTTGAAGACTCGAATCAAATTTACAATTTTTCCCTCATTATTAAAACTGATCATGCAGAAGTGATGTGTTTGCTCACATAATTATTTTTACTGAAGGGACATTCATTTTATTGCTAGCGTAAACCCTCACCCTCACGTAGGCCCAGTAATTCTCCCTGGCTTGATCTTAGCGACGGTTGATATACCCATTTCAGTTCCAATGAATGAATCATCATGTTTTTGTACTATGGACTCGAGTACGTGAATATGTTAGAAAGTGGTAATGTGTATATCGAATTCGAATTGCTGATCGATGATGATTACGAAAAAGAAGGTGAATTTTCGGGATTTCTTTTCGAATGGAGGAGCAAGCAAGAAAAAGCAAGTTTTTTTTCGTAAGGCTTACTTACCTAGATTCAGAGGAGACGTAGATCATCATGATCATCAAAATTCGTCATACGAAATATCTTCAGTTTCAGATAAGTATATGGCACCGCATCAAACAAACTCCTCACTTTTTTCGTTCCTCCAAGCTCGCGAATGAAAATCCTTTTCCTGTTATGAAACTGGTTTGAAAACCAGGGTTTAACGTAGGAGGGATAATGGAGATGAAAAACAAGTAATCTTTTCCTCATTTTCTCCTAAAGCATCATTTGCTTTGTTACGTCCTTGCCCAAAAAAAACTTCTTTTGAACCATAATAATAATAATCATTATAATAAGTAAATATACTTAACTCTTTCATGATTTCCCTGTCGTCCGACTCGACTCGGCGTATTTATTGGGGCTAAGTAGTAGACTTGCGCGCACACAACATACTTAACTTGAGCATTGATTCCCTGTGCAATTCATTTTTTCATGAAGTTCCGATTTCTCACCAATATCATTACATTCATTACTTATTATTCTGGAGGGCCCACACCACATCCTTGCTCATGTTTGTGGGCTTGACGTTTTGAGGAAATATTAATAAGGTGTTTTAAAGTATTAAAGTTAAAGTAGTAAATACTATTTCTCTCCAACTAACCACCTGATTACACGAGGGGAAAATGAAAATCACTTTTACTGCCACCACCAGAACTCACCCTGGGGAGTCAAAGAAAAATGCACTTTTCGAGGAGTCAAAGGTTCGCTTTATTTAATCGCATCTCGAGATCGGAACCATTTTGTCGTGTCAGCTAAGAGCGTGGTCGGTCGCATCATCATTTCACATGAATTGAACGAGAAGTCATAAAAGTCTCAATCTGGGTCGACGACACACATTCAGTCTTTTCTCTTATTGTGACTATACAAAATGTACACAATCTCCTTTAAATTGTATGAGTCTCTCCTTCCCCAGAGGAGAAGTGAGAAAGAACTTCTTCTCTTATTCGCAGCCTCACGCTTCTTCACTGCTTCCTTTTTATGGGAATAAATACAATTGGTATAACTTCAAACTTTCAAAAGGATCTCTGAGCTTGAGGAGGACACTTTTTTATCAGGACGTGAGTCCAAAGCCCAAGATGATATGATATTATGATACGATATGAATCGATATTGTTTCTTTGAGAAAATACAGAAAAAGTAAAAGAGATCCTTTTGCCGGAGGAATGCAATATTAAAAAATCAGGACTAACTTTGCATAATTACTTATCGTGAAGTATTATCATCACTCTCGAAAACTATTCCACAAGGTGAGTATGACAGTGATTTAGTGGACATTATATTACACTTCTCCTGATTTCAAAATTTGTGATGTCTGTGCAAATATTTAAGAGGAGTCAGTGGAGGTGATACGAGAAAGGAAATGCAGCAGGTTGAAACAGGAATTCTTTTCGTGAAAAAATCTAGGCCTGTAGTTGTAAAGGGTTGGAGTACGAAATGATCATTTTTTCGCAAAGGTAAGGAAAGAAAAGTGACGGTGGTGGTGGTGGTAATGGTGATGATGCCCTCAGACGAAACATTTTTCTCTTTTCAAAGAGTCTTTATTGAAAAAAAAATGCGGAATGGGTTGGCTATGTTGGACCAGTTTTTGAGTCCTCATCCTGAAGGCCTAAATTTCGATTTCCTTTTTCTTCGGCTGCCTAAGTATGGTTATCGCGTGCTTTATGAGTTTCATTTCATGAGGTTGATTCTCAGGAATGATAATGCACGGAAAAACTGTTTTCAAGGTGCGGAATGAATTATCGACTTGGTCTCCACCACTAAAGTACTCACTCCTGTCTTGTAAAAATGTTTCACCTGTTCGTCCCGTGTCAATACAGAAATAAAATTACTAATTCATTTGCCATTTCTGACCGTTCTCGAAGCAAACATGATCCGGTTCAGAAAAAGTAAGAGATCGAAATCAAGAGATTGTAGTAAATACGTTAGTATACTAACGCAGAGGAAGAGAAAATTGGAGGAAGTGGTCTTGAAAAGCGCAGGTTAACCGCGACACATTTCGAGTTGACCTTCTCCGGTCATGTACTTGCCTACTTATCTATGTGCGTTTCTTTCTCTTCATCTGATTTTTAAATGATTTACTTCGGTTTTAGTTTGAAAATGCCAAAAACTTTAAAGTCAATTTATGGGGGTGTGATTGGTAAATGCTCATTTATTTCGATGGATTTATAATATCGTTGTTGTGTTAATAATATAATAAATAATATCAAACTGCTCTGTCAGAAGTCAGATTCCTAAACCATTATCCTTCAAGAGGAATGTACGATGATGATTTAATTATGATGACGGCTCGCTCAAGCCAATGTCGAGTTGAATTTCTTCCTTGAGATGAAAGGTTCGCGGCATGAAAAAATGAATGGAAATATTGAAATTGAACTTATTTGAAAATGAAAAGCGAACTTTCCTCAGAAATGGAATGTGGAAAGAAATGCTCATCCTAACCATTGAAAAGTTACAAAGGAATGTTGAATTGACTTTGCATTAACCCTAATTTTTATGTTCTGGGAAGAAAATAAAAAAGAAAGTTGGGGGTAGGTGAAAAGGTGGGCATTTTTTAGGGGAACTGAACAACCATGAGTGGCAGACTTCGAAGTTCTGTGAACGAATTTAAAAAACGACTTTAGCAGTTTTGATGCAGCGATCAACAAATTCTGTAGGATGAAATCCATGTGATGCCTTCAAAGTTTTGTTGGGGCTGGTGATGTATGAGGAATGAGGACGAGGATATGATGAAAAAACTGACTAATGCTTGTAATTGAATCGCCGAGCCATAATTCTAATGAGATGGTTTTACTCGACATCAGCTGATACAGTCATTTGAATTGCAGAGAAAAGCGTACACATAAAAATTACTCTTTTCAAAAGCCGTCACTGCAATCACGACTCAATATTTTGTCACGCTCAGATAAAAACACTGAAAGAATTTTATATTTATAAAATAATAATTGATATTCACTTGAAGAAAAGCAAGAACTCCAGCGTCTTCTCTGATAATATCGCAGTGTCCTGACTGAAAAAAAGTTGGATGAGTTTTCAAGTTTGCTGCTCTGAGAAATTCTAGAAAATATGAGATTTCGTGAGTCAAGCTTGTCATTCGATATGCTCTTGTTTTTATAAATCTGGTATCAAAGTGGTCGTGGTTAGATAAAATATATCCTTTTTGGTGAAGAAAACTTTCTCCCTGCACCCCACAAACACGCAAGTTATAATTTAGGTACAGGTCAAAGACTAAAAAGTGGCCAGACTGAAATCCAATCTGGGGATACTCCAATTTTGGATTTAAATTGCACACACCTCACGAATGAAAAAGGTGAGGGCAAGTAAAATCATGTCATATTCAACGTAGTAAAAGAAGTAAAAGTAAAAACAGCAATATTTCGGTGTCCATTCGTCATTATGCAAGTGCACATTTATAGACAGTATGAGTAATTCCATCTAAAAAAAAGTAGCAGTGTAGGACAGAGTTACGCATCGTAAAATTTTTACTAGGTTTTTCCTCGCTCATAATAGAAATGTAAAAAGCAATTGAAAAAAGAATCCCAATGTAGGTCAAGGTAAGGATCTACATTTGATTCATTTCCCTCAACACGCACCTCGGAGAAATGTAAGGAACACTTGTTTGTTAATCTTGTAGAATGTCAGTCCGATCCACAAGAAGCCTCTGCTCCACTCTTAACTGATCTATCGAAAGCTTCTGTTAGATTCATGCGTTGGGATGAAACTGCGCGCGAGTGCATGCTACAAACTTGCTATCGGTAATTATTATATGCAAATCTAGAATTACGCTAGAATATCTAGAATGTCAACATTTTCTAACGGATCTTAAAGGAGTGAATGTAGAACGAATTTTATACTCGACAACTCCGCATTTAACCTTATTAACTGTAAGTAAAGCGCGCATACTTTTCAAATAAAAATCCTAACCACAATTACAATAAATCTCACATACCTATAATTGTAAATATATGGATGAATAGATTGATAATTCATATTTTTAATTTGGTGTATCGAAATCAAAAACCCATGGCATTTTTAATCTTGCACATTACAATAAATCTTGATCTTTTGAACCTGAAAGTCGTAAAAGTAGTCGTAAAATTTTTCCTTCTGAAGCCTTGATTGTCCTTAACTTCACCAGACCCCCGAGCGAAATACATAGAGCCAGAGCCCAGTTTTTTTCTTCTGATACACTTTTCCCAAAATTACAACCACTTGAAAAGTCTACAAGGGTAGGATTGGGACTGACTGAAAGGGCGGATTTTCAGGTTTTGAGACGATTTGAAACGAGTCGGATGACTCCCTTGTAAAAAATATTGCTGTAGTGGATTGAGTTTCCTCCTAGAAAACCCGCACTCCGTACCCACTTACTCCTACTTACATATTTTGAAAGGAAATATTGCGGTGGTCAAGATTAAAAGTGACGCGATTGTATTATGATGGTACATTTAAATTTTCCTTTCGTGGCATGTGAATCAACTTTTGAAGAGCTTTGCCAAGAAAACAAAATATTTCGGGCTACTTCATTCCCTTTAATCTATGTTATTTTCTGCATGCATTTTCTATAATAATTCCTTTGACTGATAGAATACGAAGTGACAAAGGCCGGCACATTACAACAATGTGGAGGACTCAAGTATATAAAATGGATTTTTTTTAGAGATAAGTAAAGTAGTTCTTGGCAGAGGTATGACTACCGCCGACCGAGATGGTGTCAAGTCCCAAAATCGCCCATTGCCTTAATTCGCTTGCATTGCTTATGAATTGAAGTGCGTACTGATTGTTTTTCAGATTGAAGACACACGCAGTAAGTTTCTAAATCTGGCTCTCAGAGTAAATATTTATAGGGGAAAAGACGTAAACGTATTCGATCCGTAGAATGTATTGGACATGAATTTTAAAAAAACAAATACGAACTTAAGAATTAAAGGGGGTGACTCGATATTGTGACTGTCTAGGTTGAGATGAGATCTTTGAATTAAAGGACTGCCATGCAAAAACCAGATCGGTCTGAGCATGGGAGTAATACTCACTCACGTATTTTCAGCGTTTGTTTGGCCTTTGGTTGAATGGAAAAACTAGAATGAAAAAGGAGCTGAATGGGTCCCACATAATAAACTAAATGCATTCATTACAGTTATTATCTCCCCATTTCGAGGCTGCTCATCGCGGAAACTGGGCGTGTTCGCAAATAGATGAAGTTTTTTTCGCGTTTGAAATGTGGTCGGAAATTGAATGCATATTAGGGCTCCTGTTTTCAATATAATTCTTAGTGAGGAGCTTGAAAAATTTTAAGGAAAAACAAATCATAATGATAATGATGAGGACGAATGTGTTCTGCTAATTGTGAAAATGGTCACGATATCAGTAAGTTTCACGAAGGCTTTGGTGCTGCCGATCACACCCTCAGGTAAGTATGAGAATTCGACGGAGTGAGTTTTGGGGGCCAAGAAAAGTAAAAATGATGATATGGGGAGGTTAATGATGTTACTGGTAGTGGTGATTTTGAGGTGGGATAGATACTTTTTTCGTACAAAATTGTTTCACTCCGCCGACTCTGGTTTCTGTCGAACCACAAAACGGTGCAGAGATGCAGACATGTTTGTTTCATGGTCAGTTTTAAGATATTACTAGTACCCGATACTTGAAGTGGTATGTCATCAAATACGTCATGAAACTAAAGATTATTAACTACCTCATATTGCCTCATACTACCTAAAGTTTGCCAGCGATATATATTTTCAAGGTTAACTCCCGGAAAACATACCCGTTCATATTAAACAAAGATTAAGTAAATAGTACCGAATTCGAGATTGCTTCAGCCATTATTCCTGCACAATATACTTAGGAGTCTACGAAACCTGCCTTTATACTGAACTGACGCTATCTGACTGGCACCCCTCACACTTGCGCTATACAAAATTGCTACTCCCTCAATTGCCGCTTCCTCGACCGGAGCTTTATAACCGACACTACAAAACTGGTACTCGTTAAGCTGTCAGTCCAAGAGATTTTTAATACTTCAACATTGAGTTACTCCCTCCTGTGAGGTCAAAACTTTGACGTATTTGCTTCCATGATTAGTTCCATAAAAACGATTTCTTTCATTTCCAAATCGTAGTATTTCATCAAGGCTCAACTCTCAGTGACTGGTCGATCAGTCGTGTACTATATTTCCTTCTCTTTTTACGATCACTGGAATTGTTCAGTGTAATTATACGCTATTTGCACCCAACAACGTTATCAAAATATTGAAAAACTATTGGAACGCCAGTCAAGTGAATGCCAGTGGTAATAGCGCCAGTTGAGTGAGTGTTAATTTGGGACAGCACCATTGTAAGGAGTGCCAGTCAGATAGCGC
>JAHZNH010000125.1:0-10544 GCA_027744355.1 Tyrannoseira gladiata
ACAATTCATCAGATGAATTTATTATTCATCTGTTCTTAGTAATCTATTTGATGAATTCTACCTAGTATTTCTGTGTATTTCTAGAATTCATACTGTGAATTTTTATATTTCATTCTTATGATTATATATGTTAATTGCGATGCTCTAGCTAGGATAATGTATATGTGTAGGCCAGAAGAGCCATAGAGTAAAAGTAGGCGGTGGTTGAACTCGGTGTGGTTTTCTCTGGAGCAGAGCAAAGCAAGGAGAAACAAGTCAGTCAGTCAGTCAGTCAGCTCTCGTCTCTTGTTGAGTGAGGTGGTGTCTGGTCAGAGCAGAGTCAAGCCTGATTGAGACTATTTTTTGATTATTATTATTCGTGTGTATTTAACTGTTTATCAATTGCAGTTATGTGTAATAAAGTCCAAGTACTTTTATCTAGTTAAAATCATTGTGTGTAATTCTATAATTATTATTTAACGCACTAACTTCCCGGACCTTCAGAGTTTCGTGGACGGCTCCTGATACGGTTAGTTGATGGGGATACCGTCAGGTTGGAAATGAGGCATACTACACCGTTAGATCATCCCATTCCCATCAACACCCACGTAAAGCCTATCAATTATTTTCTGTGAATGAAAGAGCCAGACCATGAAATGTACGATTCTTTGTAAGTTTGCAAAACATTTTTCCAAACTTATAAACAATAATAACTAACTATCCCCTCAACTTTTGCTTTAGTTTACGGCTAACGCCTCCCATAAAATAAAAGCAAGGCTCTTACAAAAACACCCTATCAAATCCACGAGTTCCGAAATAATGAGGACTTTTTCCGGGAAAATCTGCTACTTCGCCCACACACTTGTTTCGGGGAAGGTTACACTTATCCTTTCCGTGACTCCGACTCGACCTAAACTTGACCTGTAATGGGGTTTTGGTTCTGGGTACAATCAATTCCTCTTCGGCATCCTCTCCAGGCAAGCCGTTTCTACTTCCAATCATGCGAGCCATAAGTCTGCCATAAGGGCATTCATATATGGACTTAAAACGAAACATGCATGTGTACAATTTTATTTCAACGATCGGTATGTTTTCCCTGAAGCCTTCGTTAGAATTTATCAGAGCCCACAAACTAAATTTACCCGTGTAGCGGGGATCCAAATGAAGTCTTTGGTTTTTTCCGTGTGTGGGTCCGCACTGTCGTGGAAATATTTCTCAGGATGGAATTGCATTACATTACTCGGTTGAAAACTCATGAGAGACTAATAATATTAAAATTAGTGTAGCATAAAGTGAAAACATGAACCCACTGGTGCAATTACATCCCCACTCACTCACTCCATGCCCAGAGTGTTTTGACAACATTCCGCGATGTACTAGAAGGAACTCACGCGGTTTCCCACTCCACTCCACTTTTTTTATTTCAGTGGACCTGGGCTTCATTTCTCGCTTTCTACTTACCTCCTCTCCTAGCTTCCCTTCGCTCTGCTTCGCTTGGCGTGTAACGAGTTTGAGCTGAAGAGAAGATAATTTATGTACATAAGTAAACAGGATAGGGATGGATTTAGAGATAACGTAATGCTTTATTTTACACAAACAACAGAGAAAAAGCCAACCGGGGGAACAGGAGGAGAAGGATGATTATGGTTAGGCCGTGCGAAACCAGTGCAGCGCGGCGCAGCAGTAGATACAGAGCAGTTAAGCCCCCTCTTTCTTTACAATCCATCTCTGGTGACTTGCCGTTGCCGTGAATACCGAAATTCTAAAAATGCTGGAACAAGTGGAACGACTGGTGGTGGAGCCAGCTGAAGTAGGGAGGAACGGCAAGGAAAAGTAAACAGGATAGGGATGGATTTAGAGATAACGCAATGCTTTATTTTAGACAAACAACAGAGAAAAATCCACCAGAGGAACAGGAGGAGGAGAAGGATGATTATGATTAGGCCGTGCGAAACCAGTGCAGCGCGGCGCAGCAGTAGATACAGAGCAGTTAAGCCCTCTCTTTCTTTACAATCCATCTCTGGTGACTTGCCGTTGCCGTGAATACCGAAATTGTGAGTTTGCTGGAACAAGTAGAACGACTGGTGGTGGAGCCAGCTGAAGTAGGGAGGAACGGCAAGGATGAAACAGTATGCATGCATCATAATTGATGCAATATTTTCCTCAAAGCCCCCCACAGGATTCAGCCCAAATTACCATATCATTTCAGCCAGAAATATGAAGCTTGTAATTTTTCCTGGGGAAAAAATACCCCGTTTTTTAAAAACATCAGCGCTGTATTTTTTCCACCAGGATTTCAAACAAAAAGAAAAAAACAACAACTGGAGTCCGGAGTGTGATTCCAGATTAATAATTTTTTTGTCGTCATCATAATGCTCCCGGGAAATTTATGACCTTGAAGTGTATTCAAAAGTGTTTTTCTTTCCCCTCCACAAACTTTTGAAACAATGCTGAGCTAATTTGCTATTTTTGGAGTTGAGGTAAGTAAGTAAACATCCTGTATTCTTGTCTTTGTTGATGGTTGGATAAAAACAGGAGAGATTGAATAGTTTGAGAAGAGTGTAACTGCTTGGAGGAGCATTAGACAATAGTTTCAGTTGGTGGGTGAAAGCTCAGTAAAGGAAACCTATAACTGATCAGCTCCGTTGAAATCTGAGCCATCAACAAATCCAACTTCTGAAGTTTCCTCATTTTCTTCCAACTTTTTTACTTAAAAGCTTTACCATCGACCTTGATCATGGATAAAGAAAAGTATACATAGGCAAGGAATGGAAGAAGCTCGAGCTTCTTCTTGGTGTAATATTATCTCCATCGGAGGAATGTGAACTTGATGTGATATGATATCAATTTTGAAGAAGAAGATGAAGACGCATTTAAATTCCAAGCCAAGCTGTGAGCTATCCCTACCTGCTTCCACGAGCATTTCCCCATATTAAAAATAATTTTGCTGAGAGCTAGGGAAAGTGTGAGATTCCGATATTAAAAAAGGGGGAAAACAAAAGAACAAGAGGGGAAATTGAGTTTTTCTCGTGAAATCGCTCCGATGAAATGGTAATGGCGATGCGAATGTCTCAACCAAGCTGAGCCAACCAACCCTTTTCCTATGGAGGAAGAAGAGATCTCGAGTAAAACGACTGTGCAAACTACAAAACCGTAGAATCCACCTTGAAATATACAACATAAACTCTACAAAAGCAGCAAGCAAAAATGGATTTTGGGGAAGAACACGTAAATGCACTATAATGGGGGAAAATCCGCGCCACCAACGAACGAGCAAAACAAAACCAGTTATAGCGTATCGTGAATCTAAAAATAAAGCTTTACAAGCTAAAAGTATCCACGTCACGGACATTTCTCGGAAAAGAGGTTGGTCGGTTGGTTGGCGATATTTATTCTTGTACATATTTATTTTTATGCAGTTTTCCATCGGAATAATCTCACTTCGGCTTCACTCTTCTTCTCCATACAGAAAATGGCCCTCTTGTTATGAAATAAAGTAACTCACTCAACTTTCCCCACTGGAGAAGACAAGGCGAGGATGATGTTGTTTTCAAGGAAAAACGAAGTTTTTTTGTCCAGAATACATAAGCACACATTCGTGGTGGTGGCATGGCATGGCATAACGGCTTGACTTGACTTTCACTTCTCTAGAGGATACAATATCATACAACGATACAAAGCATATACTTGTGCGAGGCCGATCAAGAACTAAAAATAAAGTTGGCTTGGATCGAGTGGCACGGCAAATGGCATGCATGCACTGCTACTATATGGCAAACCAAGGAAAAGCAGCTGCAGATTCTACTTCTCTACATGAATCGAGTGGCACGGCAAATGGCATGCATGCACTGCTACTATATGGCAAACCAAGGAAAAGCAGCTGCAGATTCTACTTCTCTACTTTATCTGTTTCCTTCCTTTGTCTTCATCCACCTTCGCTCACGTCCCGTTCCTATTTAGTTCTAACTCTTGCAGCCCACAACCCATTCCAACCAAGTCTAGTCCTGGACATTGGAACTGGAATACAAATGCTATGTACTATTGTTCCCACAGTGAGAAAATACCACACAAATGTGCATCCGTTCGTGTAGCTGGTTTCTTGTTGAGTTGGTAAGACGAGCTGGCAATTCCAATTCCGAAAAAAATGTGGGGTTGTGTGGTATGGTGTAGCATGAGAAACTAAACTTCTGCTTTTCCTAATTTCTTCCCTGGGAAAAAGCAAGTCAAGGTGAGATCCCCTCTTAATGTTGTCTGACAAGTATTGAAATTACTTTTCTCCTTCGGAATTTCTGCCAAGAATACGGAATAAATATAAAGGGAAGTGGAGAGCAATATAGAATACTTTTATTTTTAGAACGGCGTTCCCCGTTCCGCTCTTTGATTATTGTCGTCGTCCCTGCACCGATTTGATTCTTCCTAGAATTTCCCCTTCTCTGAAGTTGAATAGCGTTGGGCTGCACTGCACTTCTTCTATTGCAATCAAAATCCACTACCTACTGCTATACTTGCTTACATCGCATCGGGATCGGAAGAAGCAATAAAAGCTCATTTTACTTTTCTTTTGAGAAACTTTTACTCGATTCGTTAGCGAGATCGGTTTTGTTTCAAAACTGCATTTCCCAATTTCCCTCCAACACCGCTCTGTACTGTCGAGTTGAGCTGAACTATACTAGAGGAAATTCCAACTCAACTTGAAACTCTCAAAACTGTCTCATTCTCACACACTCAAATTCAAGCTCAAGGAATGGAGAGGGAGATGGAACGAAGCGTGAAGTGAAAAGCCATTTATTTTTCCCCATCTTCCATCTACTCCCAATCCACTCACTCCATCCGAGTAGCAGCTCTAGCTCGTCTTGCACAAAAGAGAATATCTTAAAAACGGGAAAATAAGTAGTTTCTATAGGAAAAATATTTTCAAAAACAGGTTTATATAAGCACACTCATTCCCCACCAAAATCGCGATCGTTCCGCTACAGACTCGGTCTCAACTCAGCCCAACTCGACTCCATGCACGACCGTATCTAAGCATCTGAGAGGAAGAACAAACGCTGCTTTTCCTAGGAAAATGCACTTCTCCACAGAGAGAATGGCACGTGAAGAGCCGGGGAAAAACAAGATGTTTAAGGAACCATATCGGGAGCAATATTGCACTTCGTGGAGCGCCTTCATCGAAAAAAATGTGTTTGGAGGATGTTGGGTATGCCACTCCATGGAGTGAGAGTTAAGTACTCATGGAGCCCGTTACAGTTCTCAGGTACGATAAAAATAGGTCCTCCTGTGTAGGTCTACCTCTCTCAAGCTTTTTCCTCACGTTACGTTCTAATAATCAGCGAAGAAGGAAGGAAGAAAATGAAGGTGTGTCTTAGACCGTGCTTTTTTTCTTGCCATGCTCCATTATTTCCCTTCAAAGAAATAAATAGGGAAAGCATAAATACCTACTCCCAGGGAGTAGCAATATAGCTTAAGCTGGCACAATATTTTTTGGGGGGAATTTCAGCAAAAGTGAATGAATACATATTTATTCGAGATCATTTTGATGCACTATAATTTGCATATTTTTTTACTCGCTCTACTCCACTCTACTCACACAACTCGCTAGATCGCTCGTTTTCTCATGGATCGTTTAAAACGCGAAAGTTTTTTTTGGGAGGATTTTTTTTGCTAGTCAGACCATGTCAAGATTGTGCTCTCGCATGCGGCGGGATTTTGAGAAAGTGGGGCTTTCACTAAATTGCCGTCACTTGCTTGTTTATATTTATTTTTGGCTTGACTTTCTTCGCCTTAGTGAAAGCGGGGATAAAGGAAAGGCACTGAACGTGCGAATATACTTATTTTTTTCGTGAAAGTTTTACGCATTTTTCTCCTTTCAAGTTGGAATGGGATTCCACGCCATGCCATGAGCGCTCAAGAGAGAGAAGGAAGCGCGTTTTCTGTCATTATTTTTTAAAGAGAATTTATTGCGGAGAAAACTGCCGAGTACATATCTAGGAGCAGGAGCGAAGCAAACTTTAATTTTTTTGCGTGGTCTACTGATGTGGTGGTGTGTGCCTTCTGCCCTGGGATGCGTGACTTTAGGTGAGAAAAATTATTTGAGAAGTTTTAGGTACACAAAAGGATTCAGAAGACTAAGGTAGGCAGACAATAATGTACTCCTACACTCATGTCCTGGTTGGTGGAACAGGAACAGGGTTTCTTGATCTCGCAGCAGTAGCAGTAGTAGTTCTTCTGAAGGAGCTTCTCGCTCCCTTGTTTTCTTTGTTTGTGCCCAAAACTTCCTTGAACTCCACAAATCGTCTTGTTTGCTTTCGTCTGTACCGAGGAATTGTCAGACAGTAGCAAGTTCTTCTGAAGGAGCTTCTCGCTCCCTTGTTTTCTTTGTTTGTGCCCAAAACTTCCTTGAACTCCACAAATCGTCTTGTTTGCTTTCGTCTGTACCGAGGAATTGTCAGGAGCACACTCCCTACTCACTTGAAATTCCTGGTTTTCCTCCGCTCGCTCAACTTCCAACTTGCAGCCGACGCGAGACTCTATTTTTGAGGGGGACTTCCGCACAAAAAGTTTAAAAAATGAAACAGAATTTCGTTTCTGGAACTAGTGAACTCCAAGCTCCCGCTTCCACACTAACTTTCGTGTATATATTTTTTCACGAGATTTCTGGAAAGCAAAACATTTCTGGAAACTATGTATTTCTCTTCACGCCTTTCATCCTTGCTTAAGTATGCTCTAGCTCGTATTACATTTTTTTGGCTTTGAAAGTAACAAAATATTGTGTGGAGGCATGGCCAAGGCAGCACTATAGTACATTGAACCGGAGATGTCGTCTTACCATGCGATGCGGTGCGATGTGAGAGCTGAAGCTAGAGGCGAGTCGAAACCAGGTACCCTTTTTTCCCGGAGAAAATTTCTCCGGAAAGTGAATATAATGAGCATGTATCATCTCCCTGTTTCCGTATCGCCCCACTACCGCCCGCCCGCTCGACAAGCTCGTATTACATTTTTTTGGCTTTGAAAGTAACAAAATATTGTGTGGAGGCATGGCGAAGGCAGCACTATAGTACATTGAACCGGAGATGTCGTCTTACCATGCGATGCGGTGCGATGTGATGTGAGAGAAGCCAGAGGCGAGTCAAAGCCAGGTACCCTTTTTTCCCGGAGAAAGTTTCTCCGGAAAGTGAATATAATGAGCATGTATCATCTCCCTGTTTCCGTATCGCCCCACTACCGCCCGCCCGCTCGACAGCCAGTAGCCAGTTTACTTTCCAAGTAAGAAGTTTTTTGCGTCGTCTTGGCAAAAACTGATTTGAATAAGAGTAGCCCCGTAGTGGAGTCAGTGAACACGAGAATGTGTGCATTATACTTCCACCTACACACCCATCCTCTGGACAACATTATTTAGTATGTGCGCTCGTCAAGCTCTTTAGCACTTGGGGAAAATAAAAAGAGAAAATGCCATACGAAGGGAAAACAGGCGCGTAGGCACCTAGTTCCTACGTGTACAAGGGGACATTAAGGCCTGTTTTACTTTGCTCCTTGTCTAAATTGCATATTTTTAGGTGAAAAGGTTGTTGCCTTTAAAAAAAGTCACTCTGCTCCTGGTTATCCTCTCCCCCTTCCCCAATTTATTTTCATACAATAGTTTAACCACTCACTAGCCCTAGAGAACTAAGATAGGCACTTTAATACTTACTTTTTTCTGCCGACCAATTTTGTGAGCAGTAAGCACGGCGACGGAATATATGAAAAGAAGGAGCATTTATCTTCCTTTGTCTCCTTCCGCCTGGCCATACCATCAAAGAAAGTAGTTCGTCTTCTCCTCCACTAAAAACTCCTACTCTTCCCCCCATTCATTCACCTTTCTCCTTCACAGGAAGAATATCTTCCTTTCGGAAAAGTTTTCTTCACTTCAAACTGCACCACTTATTGCAAAAAAATTGAGCTGGTGCTAGTACTTTGTGCATTGTTGTCAATTTTTTCTGCAAGCTGCCTCCTCCGCAGTGGTAGTAAACACCATGCCTTGCCTTCTCTTGTCTATTTTTTTCAATGCGGGAGAAACGAAACGAATCAACATAAAAAATATTGAGTTTTGCCGGCACCACGAAAAAGCACTTCCCCAACGCATTTCTCTCTCTTTGGCATGCCCTTGTTTACTATCGGCTTCCACTCTATCTTCCTGCCAAATCTAATGCTTTCTGACTACGGCAATGGAATCGACATTACGCTTCCATGACTTGTCCGTCTCGTCGCCGCGATTGTCGATCGACCAAGTTTTCCTGCTCTCCATTTCCACCCAACCATTCACCATTTTTTTCTGGAAGGAAGGTAAAAATAGAAGGACAAACTTTGCCAATATAAATTTAGATAGTGATTGTGCTTCTCGGTAAATACATGTCGGCATACCAGATTTTTAGTGAAAATAAACATCAGTAAGTATTTCCTTCCCTTCCGCCATAAGTGAGTTGAGTGCACAGTCCAGTGCATGCCAATGCTCATTAAACGCTAACAAGACTCATAAGGAAGCCGATATGCGAAAAATCTAATTTCGCTGTGACTTCCTCCTCCTCTTATTTTGCCATGGCTTGTTAACCCACTATTTACAGACTCTTCTCAAACAGGAAGAAACCGATCCTATCGAAAGTGATTTTAGTCTGATGATGATGATCATGATGATGGCCGGAGGATAAAGCTTATTGACCTTTTTTCCTGTTGTTCTCCTCTAACTTTCCCCAATAAAGAGTGCATTGGCTGATGGGTAAAACAGCAAAAATGTTTTAGTTTTTTACTCCAGTCTGAAAACGAAGTGCACTACAATACAATAGTAAAAGTACCAGCTCAAGCTCTACTAAAGTGAATGGGAAATTGTGCCAATCCATTTACAAACTCTGCGGTCTTTTGTTTTTCTGCCTAAAATGAAGTGAGGAGATGAATATCGACCGACTTCACAACTCAATCTGAAAACCACTTTTGCGGATTACTTTGGATTCAGAATGTATCTGATCGAGAACAAAAGGTGTGATTGGGAAACATTTTTTTTCTCAGTAATGGGACTAGATTTCAGTATATTTCCCTACTCTCACGTTTTTAGGATATCCGGTCGATCCCGACACCGAACTGATTTCCATCTTCATTGCCTAACCTCCCCCGGAGGAAGCATTCAAAGCTGAGCTGTGCAAGTGCGGCGTGGTTTGGTTTGATTTTGGCCGGAGTGCAAAAAATAAGGAAGGAAATCGCAAACATGCACTCAACATTCACCATTCACTCCAACTTCTTCTTTTTTTTGCTGAGTTAGTTGAGCCCTCACCAAACCTAAAAAAGCTCAGCCTTTTAACCACATCCATTTTCATGAATTAGGCAGACAAAATTTTATTATCTAGATGAATACAAATACCATTTCGCACAGAGAATGTCGTCCCCTCTTTTCACAAGAGAAACTTTATTATTATCCATCAAGACAAACCTTATTAAGGCTGGAATGCACTGCATTCTAATTTCCCCTACATTCAATTCACTCATGCTCCATTTTAACTTTTTTATGGCTGACTTGTCCTCAGGACAAATTCTCTGGAAGAGAGTTACAACTCCAAACCCAGTATTATTTGCTTACCCTACTACTCCTTCACATTGCATTTGGCCTAGTCAAGTCATTTTCATAATTTCTTTGAGCAAACTAAAACTAGTTCAAACCCTTTTTTTCTCGAGGAGGAGGAAACAAGCACGATAAAATGTGTAATTGAATAAATCTAATAAAAACGCGGCTTATTTGCATTCATGTTCCACTCCAGCCATCAGAGTCGCAATCACCGTCAAGGAACGCCATGTTAACGGAGGTCCATAATATATTTAAAGTCCACCAGGAGAGAAGGTTTTTCCCCTACGTGACCCTGGCCCGACATCCCCAGTTTGAGCAAGCCATTTAAAGTCATGAATTTTTTAAAATGGGGAGAGTACTTACTTACTTACCGCTTCCTTTAACTCTTTTCCTGGATGCTTGAGAATAATTCATAGCGGTTTAAAGGAATACATGGTTTTCGTGTTTTCGGATTTATTTTTCCTGGGAATATAGCTTTTAGTCTCGCCATTAACATCATTATTTTAAAGATGTTTGCCTGAAAATTGCTACAAAACTTTTTTCAAAGGCTGTACAAGTGCAACGAAAATTATTATTGCCTTCACTGCCGAACTAGAATGGAAAGTGGAGGTGGCCTTCGATGCGAATCATGCGAAGTACTTTCCAGAAAGTACATTATAAACAGCACACCAGCACAGGGAAAGTTAACGTACTACTTAAGATGATATGCTTTCTTGGGAATCGGAATGAGGACGGATGCACCAATGTGACAACTTTCCTTGAGAAATTCACCTCTTTTATTTTATTTTTCTGACTTATGCCAGCGCAAAAAAAATCTGGTAATTTTTTTGTTGATTATTAAATTATTTCGTAAAATTAGGGCACTTGAGATGCCCATACTACATAAGCCCACAAAGTGTTTGGAACGCTCTCAGTCAGTAGGAACGGCGGGGGACACGACACGCTCCACTCCTTCACCTTCCTCATGTTTGCCTCCAAT
>JAHZNH010000126.1:0-18802 GCA_027744355.1 Tyrannoseira gladiata
TATTATATTTAGCTGGTGAGGGCTGGCCTGTTGCTGGACTCTCATTTAATTATATTTCTCTCCCACTTCCTAATAAAAAATCTTAGCTTTCATAAGAAACGTGACGCAGTTCTACCTCATTCAAATTCAAAGCGAGTTTTACGTCATTTACGAGTCATAAACTCGAGTCGGACATTATGCTGGTCATTGTATAAATGTTGTGAATTGTGTTGAGGCTCTCCACAATTCATTTATTTCGTCCAGTCCGTTTGCTCACTCACTCCATTCATACGCTAATGGCTAATAAAAAATGGAAACATTAATGCACCCATTGTTTTCCCTGGGCTCGGTGAGAAATGCAGGATAATGACTAATGACATTGCATTTTCCCCGTGTCCCGTGAAGGACACTCCGTCTTACCGTCAGAACTTCAGATATTATACATTTGCTCAGCGGGAAGTAAATGAGTGCTGGTGTCCTGGAATTCTTTTGAGAGGAAACTGAGTGAGAAAGCAATACATGCTAATTTCAAGTGCATTGTAAAAATTTAATCGGTTCATTTTTTCGGAATCGTTCAGGGGCACAATGATACACCCCTTCACCGCCTGCCCACTCAAGCTCACGCTGTTCTTCGTGTGAAACGAATGAAAGCCGGGCCGAGGGGAAAGTGCCTACAGAAATTTTTCCCTAATATTTTCATTAAAAACCTCCTGTACACACACAGTAAGCCTGCCCTTTTCCCCAGTGTAAAATGGGACAAAAGGTGAAAAAAGTAATAAAAAAATCACGCGAGATCAACATTTTCAACTGGAGCACATTCACCAGAAACGAAAGCGATAGAGATAATGCCTTTTCCATTATTTAAACATGGAATGACTATTCACTTTCGCGAGCTATATTATTATTTACAACGCGGTGTATTAAGTGGAGACTACTACTGCCTCCCTTATATGGATGTAGATATGGATGGAGAGATAAAGACCAAAAAAAAACCTTCAGAGCTTGCAAAAGTATAACCTTAGCCATAACACTAATAATAATAATACTTACAAAACCACAAGTTTCTCTCCCTCTATTTTACCGCAACGCAGTTGTATTCAAATTGTCGCCTTGCTTTCCTTAGTTCGGCAACGGCTTAGCTTTTACTTCCGAGCCTTGAAAGTAAGACGAAGTTTTTTTTGGAAATAGCGCCACAATTTTTATCCCACTACTCTTTTTCTCCCATGGCTCTATGTAGATCTAGGCCTTGAACTAAAGTGACTGGGAGAGAAAATCGTTGAATGAGCAAACATTATTGCGAGTCGAGTCGGAGAAAGAGCAAACACTGCAAATAATGAGTATTACCAGTGGCCATGCATGTATTCGGAAAAATTGCAATCAAGTCTCCTTTTCTGGAACGGAGAAACATCTAATCCATAAAAATAAAAAAAAGTTTTCTCGGTGATTATTATTTTTATGCGTTATAATACCAATAGGGTCTCCCCCAACTCCTTAGCCTTGTCTTGATGGGATTGTGTCCGCATGTATTTTCCCCCGACTAGAGCGTTTTTTCGCAAAACCATGAGGCACGCAATGAATGAGACGAATTCACCACGAAAAAAATTCATGGGGTACACGGGGAGTCGGAATTTTTTGGGGAAAAAAGTGGCTGTATCGAAAAGAAATGCTACTCACTAGTTAGCAATACTACATAGATGGCATATGCCGTTATCCATTATGAAATTACTATGATTATAGCCCCATACACTTACTTTAGTTTGAAAGAATAGAGAGGCGAATAAAAATGTGCTTTCTCCCCGTGCCCTTTCTCTGATGAAAAGGAGTCTCGTCGGTCTTTTGTTTTTCTTTCCTTTTTTCGAAAGGAATGAAAAGGGAATTATGTAAGGATACAAAGCAATCCACCTGAGTGTCTACATTTCAAAGCAGAGATTGAGCTTGTTTTGTTGTTGTGTGCGAGATGGAATGAGGAGGTCCGCGGTGATGTAGCTAGTGATTGTGATGATGATGATGATGATGGCAATGGTATGCATGCAACTCGTGAATGTAAGTTTTGCAGGGAAGGAGGCGATTTTCTCAAGTGCCTATAGAAAACTGGGGAAAATGAAGGTAACTAGAGGGAAGGCGCTACAAACTCTGCATGCGGCTGACAGACACGGAGAAAGAAAGCACGGCACGTTCATCATCATCGCCATCACCAACGCCTTCCTCTATCTCGCCGACAGGGCAATATGCACACAGACACTTTTTCCATGCCATTTGCGCCACCATATTCGAACAAGGCTGCTTTTCCAAGCGCGGTACTTATTCACTCTAGAGTCTGGATGAACATTACTACATGGAACATGGTTTGTGACGACTGACTGGGGTGGTTGTTGGTGGTGTTGGTGAGGAAGGCAGACGCTGAGTTGGGAGCATGTTATTGCATTCCCTTTGAATATCATTATCCAGCGGAAGCTTTTCCTGGTGAAGGAAGCGTACCCGATAATAATCGCCTTCATAAAAGGAATCGGGTTTTGTTTGCCCGTAAAAGAGTGCTTCTGCTGCTGCTGTGGTGCTCTGATATATTGATGATATCCCGCTGATAACACTTTCTTACTTTTTCCCCAGAAAGAGGAGCAAGTTGCATTTCTCTCTGGAAAGAATTTAATCGTTTTCAAACAACCTTAAGAACCTGCCCCTACGAGAAGAGTGTGAGATTTTGAAAAAAGGAGCTACATCGGTACAAGAATTTTTTAGAGGTTTGCAGGAAACAGGAAGAACTCTGAAAAGTGCTTTTTTCTTCTCTTTCACCAGAAGAAAATTGTGAGTCGGTTTTGTAGTGAAAGCAGCGGTTCATCCGAGTATGGATAATCACGTGAGGCACGAACAACAGAGAAATCGTTACGCAATAGTCTCGTCAGCACATTGGAAAAAAGAAGGTGGCAGATGTGCGCTCCTGATGATGAATGAATGTCTACTCCATAACGGTTTGCACAGCCATCCTATCCCCGTATCCATAATCGTCATCATCACAGAATCGAATCGCTCACTCGCTCGCTTGATAAGGAAAATAGGTAGGTATATGGAATGGATGGATAAGGTTTAGGTGCAGTTTGGAAAAAATAAGCCCCAGGAGGAATGATGAAAAAACACACGCGTCGAGAAAAGGAAACCTGCAACGGCGAGACGAACAACAAAGAAATAATCTTTATGTCGATCAACAACATCATAGGGAAAAATAGATGATATCGATGTGATCGTGATGATCGTTTGTAACGAACTGAGAAAATCGTTGTCCTCGTGCGTAAAAGTGGAGATATGATATGATGCATGCGGGTTGCCTGGTTGTTGGTTCGAGTTTGCTTTTTAACAGAGGGATTCGAAAAAAACTTCCTTTGCTTCTTATTTTCATAAGGGGATTCCATCAAAAAAACTAAAACTTAGAAGAGAAAATTATTTTCTTGAGGCAAAGTTTTCTTCCAAGAAGGGAGAAATGAAGGAAGAAAAAAGCAATAAAATGCAATGATGATCACTCTGGTGGTAGCAGTAGCGGTGGTGGGTGATATATTTAGTTTTTTTAGAATAGGAAGGAATAAAAAAGGTCGGTTGGAAGGGTCTAAAAGATGAACGGTCGGCCCCTAGGTCTCCAGAGGTTTTTTGGTGTATTGCCAGTATGCCTAACTAAAAAATAAACCAAACTGTACGGCTGAAGATGGCCAGACCGCCGGTTGTATTTTGGCATTTACATCGTCATCATAATCATCGAGAAAAATGTTGACTCAGCGGATGAGTGCGATATTGCGACAAGGAAGAAAAGGGGATAGCGCTGTACTAACAGAAGATCGGATACACATTACCAGCATACCATAACATACCATAGGACCACCAGAAGGAAATGTAGCCATGTTGGAGGTTTTTATCTAAAAATTTTCACTTTGATGATTTCCGTCCGGGAGTAATCAACAGAACCACTGGAATTGGAGAAGTAGCATTTGGATGGCGATTATTATTTTTTCCGCTGTAGCCAAAGGCACTCTTTTTTTCCTTTTTTATTAGCCCGAGCACTGAGCAGGTCGGCGGATTTTGGTGGGAGAGTAACTGACTTGCTTCATGATAGAGGTTTACTTTTGGGGATGATTTGTCGAAGCTCAATCTAGTTTAGCGTAATGTTTTCATTTGTGACCACCCACGCGCACGAGAGGAACACATACAGAAGGAAATCAAACCAAAAACGTAGATAAATGAAGCGGCCTACGCGTGTAAACATTCTAAAATAAAGGGAAGGGGTCCTCTTGAAAGCGAAAGTCAGGAAACACCTCATCTCTTCAATGTCAGAACAATGGGAACAAATGCAACGTACCTCATGCAATCTGGGGGTTGGAAAGGAGGCTGCTGGAAGTATTTAATATTGAACATGACAGGTCACACACACTTTTGATCATTCCTCGAACATGCAGCTACTACTCTTTTCTATGCTGCTTTATTTGCATTTGATTTGACAGTTTCAGTCCAATCCTCCAGAGTCCCACGTGGGCGACTGTACTCTGACAACTTATCAGAAGAATGATTGCAACAACATCACCATCATCGACTTTCTTGTCATCAAACTTGAGAATGAAAAGGAAATTACAGTGATATTGAAGTTACGGAAGCAGCAGAAGCTAGGGCTCCTTTCCATAGCCTCCTAAGTCTGTTAGGAGACTTACAATTATACGAGCGCTGTTCTCTCTCTCTTCGTCGTAATATAGAATTCAGCGAGAATAAATAGGTCATCTGAAGGGCATGAAATATTCATTAGGGGAGCCGACCAACCCACCAACCAACCTAACCAAAGACTAAAGTTGGCGTGCGTTACCTGAAGCAGTCGTTGAAAGGCTCTCACTAACTTCTCACAAAAAAAACCCTAGTGGCTGAAATACTTACGGCGAGATCATAAAACCTGAAGTGACTTTTTATGTAATGTGTGGGTGGAAAATACACTTATGTCGTTCGTAAAAGTAAACATGTTGTGTTTGCACATTTGACTCACCACACGAACCGCAGACATGTAATATACGAGCAATTGCAGTGAATAGAAAAAAATTCAATTTTTTACCCATTAAAACTTTAATTATACATACCTTCCCTGAGAAATATTGTAATAGTGCTTTCAGAGATTATTATTATTACGTAGCTTGTGTAGCGAGCTAATAATTACACCGCTCGAGTTAATTTAGAAAAGTACATTTGTCATGACTTAAACTTTCTCCCAGACGCAGCCTCTAAGGCAAAGCCATTCTGCAAAATTAAGTGACTTGGCTTGACTTTTTTCGCACGCACCAGAATTTCGGTTTTATATCCTCCGGCGATAAAAAGAGAGAACGGTCAACGCTCTCCTTACACCTCAGTTAATAATGAGGTACGGCTCAACGTGTGCAGCTGTTCTGGCACTAGCTTCTCACAACATTTTTTTCCCACTGGTGGTAGTATACATACAATACACTATAATAATTTAGTAGGATAGCAGCAATACTCACTACCTGAGCCGGGAACAAAAGGCAGTGGCAACGAGACTTTAGCAACTTTTATTGATTTCCTAACAATTTGTAAGTGGCAAGAGAAGGCCATAATCAGGAAAGCAAAGGGATAAAAAAGGGAAATATTTTTCTAGGTGTACCCAACCCACCTAAGCTTCCAAGAAAAAAGATTCTGATGATGGTGATGGTACTAATGCGGGAAACAGGTGTTGTATGAAATCGTAGCCCTACACACTTACCTACACTTGCATTCATAAAATTGGCCCACATTCTTCTCTTGTCCTTCAGCCATTATTGCTTCATCATCATCATGATCGACTTAGGCACTAAAGCCAGAACATTTCCACTTCTACCTCTGCAAAAAAAGGAATATCTTGCAGAATTTTTTTCCCCGAGATCGCACGCCAGTAAAAGTTTACCTTGCTCTTTTCTTTGCTCTCCGAAGAAAGTGGTATTATTAAAAGATTAGTTTCGGCATAGTTTCATTCAGTGCAACTTTGCAAGCGGACATAAACATAGATTTTTTTGGGAAGGAGGATGAAAAAAAATAAGAGAAGGGGTCTGGCTACCTTTGCTACTATTATATATTACTTGTTCAGCCGCTCCACTCGCTCCAAACATTTTAGCGAGGAGCATTAAAGTAAAAGAAATGGAATTGCTTTTGATTCGTTATTTCCTCCGCAGTTAAAAGAGGGAAGGAAGAGGTTGGGATGGAAAGTGAGTCTCATGAGGCACCATTATATCAAGAGTAAATCTTTACTTCATACTGCCTCCTCCATCTTTCCCCCTTCATTTCTCCATCTTTTGGCCGGGAATGTAGAGCAGAGTAATACCTCGGTCAACGTGACCAGAATGAATATTGGAGTTGGGAAAAAAGCAATTCTCTAATCCATATATACAAGAATCTTTTTTTCTGGAGGAAGTTGCCTTTATTGCAGACTCTAGAATGACTACCATGGCTCAAGCCAAGCGAAGGTGAAAATGAGAATTTTTTTTCCGTCGGACCACACACAACGACAGAAAAGTATAGGTATTTATAGACGCTTTTCATTTTCTCTTAAATGAAATAGTAACAAAACAAAAGAACTTCTGGTGGTAGGGTTGCTGTACGTGTGTAACAAAAAAAATCCGCTTCCACAAGAGCAAAAAACATGATGGAAAAAATGGTGGTGGAGGTAAGTAAGTAGACGTAATCTGATGGTTCAGTTGTCCTTCAAAAATCCGCGAGGTACAACAACGTTCAATATGGGAAATTGCGATAACTCCTAGCCCTGTTCCTGACCAGTCAATGTTTCTCTTTCCATCCCAGCAAATCTTCCGCGTTCCATTTATCCATCTTCCCGTACACACACAATTCGTTTATTTTGCTACAGTTTTTTTCTCGAGATTCATCATCTGTCCGACTTACTTCTACTAGAGAGAAATTTACGCGTTGGTTGATAAACAGAAGGTTTATCATCAGGACCTAAGTGAGTATCTAGGTAGTGTGTTTTCATGCGATATTAACTCATAGTAAAATACCGTTTTCCCAACAATCCAGAATCCTCACGGTGGGATGAAAGGTAAACAGAAATCGACAAACAAAAGGAAACAGGGGGCAGTGAGAGGAAGTAATGGCATCTTATCAGCCTAGTCCAGCTCAATGTCATTATTAACTGCCTACAAATTATTACAGGGGAAATATTTTTTCTGTTGTCCGATTTCGGGTGCGATTCAGAGAGAATTTACAGATTAAGGATTGCTCCGACCATTATTGCGGCATCCATTATTATCAGCATCAATATAATTATGTTTCATCAGAAATTGGCTTGCTCGCTCGCTTGGGCCAGAGCTGGAGCCCACTCAATGCACGAGTGCACACACATAACATCTCCCTTATTCTATTTCAAACCTCAATGCACCATTCCTACTGGCTTATTCCCAGGCTTACTGAATACCGCTTTTTAACGTAGTTACTAAGGACTTACAACGCGCCAGGCGTGCATCTGTATTGCTATCAATATATAATGGGGATAAGGGAATAGGAGTCTGGTGTATCTAGTTTGAAGAGGGAAGAAAACGAATTCCCTGTCTTCCCATTTTTTCGCGAAGAAATCTCATAATATCCAACAACCAAACCTACCATCCTTTTTTTCCTCTGATCGGATCTGCTTCAACTGGCTGCAGCCAGACATATCAATATTTAGTTTACACAATTTTCCATCATTTTTAAAAGCATCAAGTCGTCCTTTCAATTTCTCCCCCGCTCCCATTCTCCATGTTTGGCTGTGTGTGAAAGCGAAAGAAATCGCTTATACTCTGATCGAAAATGCTCTTGAGAGGAAATGGAATGGTTTAGGGAACTATGCTACTTCTGTGCACGGAATTACAATGTAAGATCATGATGATCGTGATCACGATGATAAACAATATTTCTCTACGCCATTATCATTTCATAAGCTCTAATGCCTACAATCTTTATGGATGTATGGGATGTTGATCCAAGTGAAAGTGAGTTACGCGGGGGTACATAGATATTTAGTCAAGACGGTATTGAGGCAGGCAAGTTTCCCTCGGATCAGGTTATTTTCCTTCCTTCCTCCTCCTCAAGACGATATCAGGGAAAAAATGAAAGATGATCGTGATCATCATCATGATCAAAATGAAAAGGTAAGTACATTTTTTGTTCAGAGTCAAAGTACCGTGAAAATAATGAAGTTGAGATGTCTATACCATCATTGTTTTGTGTACTCAGGCGAGCTAGTACTACACCTTGTTTTCTCTCTTGTCAAGAATGTGACATCAACGCATTATTTTCCTTCCCGCTTTTGTTTCCTCTTATTCCCTCCATCCGTACATACTCCGTCCCTCCTATTTTTTGTTCGGAAAGAAGGGGAGGCTGATAGAAATCTAGTTGAAGGAAAACAAACAGGAAACAAGGTGTAAGGGGAGCGTTGGTAAACTCACTTTCATCAGGGTTCAGATTCAAGCTCAAGCTTGGCTAGGCTCTATGATGTGCATGCCTCAGGTAGGGATGAAGAGGGGATAACTATTTGTCCTTTTCCCTTCCTCCACCATCCCATTCCATTTTTTCCACGAGCCATAAAATTTTGAATGGAATTCACATACATACAACAGACACAGGCACACTAACTCCCCCTCTCCCTCTCTTGTCCTCTTTGTTTGCCTCCCACGATAAGTTCAAAGACAAAGTATTTTCTTTGGAAAAGAAAAAATATTCTCACTTGAGGGAAGAATTTATTTTTTCTAAAGGACGGGCATCTTATTGACAGAGACAAATTCCTAGTTAAAATTTAGACGTGAATTTGCCAGCAAGAGAAATTCTCCGAGTGTGTTTGCATACCTAAATCTTGCGGAAAAGAAGGAGACGCACTTTTTCAAAAAAATAGTTTGTAGCTCTAGTATAAATACTCACTTAAATATGTTCCCACTTTTACAAAGATACACTGCACTTACAAACAAGCCGTTTCGGCTATCAAACAGGGAAAAAGAAGGAGGAATTCTATTGTTCTACCGGGAAGTACAATGTCAGCCAACACACAGCATCAACAAAAAGGGAAGTATGAGAATGAGAGATTCATCCTGCAGTATATTAACTACCAAACAGGGAAAAAGAAGGAGGAATTCTATTGTTCTACCGGGAAGTACAATGTCAGCCAACACACAGCATCAACAAAAAGGGAAGTATGAGAATGAGAGATTCATCCTGTAGTATATTATTATGTTCGTTTGCCCAACCGTTCATCCTTTCAACTTTTTTTTCCGTAGTCTTTTCTTTTGTTTTACTACATTTCAGAGAAGAATCCATCCAACTTCCTCCCAAAGAAACAGGAACTTCCTTCCGTTTCCATCCAAAAATATCGGGAATTGTGATAATGTGATCTGGGCTCGAGTTTGAAACAAAGGTATAACATGCATGTTATTCCAAGCCTACATTTTTGGAGGATAGTCATGATGCTCATCATCATCGTCGTCACAGACAATATTCAAAAGTAAACATTTGAAAGACGGATCTTGTTTGTTGAGCAGGAATTTTATATTGATTTAGAGCGTTGAAAAAAGAATGTTATCATCTCGTTACGTCCCCGCCGCGCATTTTCTCGGGTTTGTTGAAGGAGCCAGGTACCCTCATTCCAGTTCCAGAAACTTCGCTCGTACTTTATATCTGCTTTTTTGATGAGACTCGGCACTAATCTTAATACCAGAGACGGGGATCTGGGTAAGATGGCTTAGAATATTTGAAAATTTCCTGAAGAAAAAAACAACTTTCGCTATCGTTCAGAAGCTGAACATCTGCGAGTGCTTTGTAAACACATCAACTCGTCATTCATCATCTTCATCTTGTCATAATCACATGCAAATTTGCCAATTGCCAAACGAAGATGCACAATATCTTCTCCACTTTAAAAAAATTCTAATGGATGCCACATTTTCCTAGGTGTTCGATAAAAAGTTTCAACTTTCCTTGATGAAATGGATTTTTTCTTGGGTGGAGGGAGATAAGCCCGCAACTTACTTTATACTTCTTTCCGAGAAAAGTAAGTGAAGTGTGTCTTCAGCTCTAGCGAGCTTATCAGTTTCACAGGCAATTTAAGTTGGCAAAAATAACACAAAATGAGCGTAGGAAACAAACTAACCATCATTTTTGATTGACGTCTCTCACCTGCACCTAAGGATGCGAGAGGAAGAGGGAGGAATTCATGCCTCTCCATGCCACTAATGCGATGCCAGACTAATGCAAACTTAATGTAAGAATGCTGCTCAATATGTGTAAGGAGATACATTTTTTAAACTTCAAATCCTGTGTATTCCATTTTAGTGGTTTTCTCATCCCATATTTCCCTACGTGGATCTTCTCCGAGGATAAGAAGATTTATCTGTCTGGCCAATCTTTGGCACATTTCAGCTTCGTAACCGCTTTTTTTCACGATTCTCCGAGCAAAAACAAGACGTTTTTGTAGCAAAAAAAGGCTTTGTGCCAGGAATGGCATGTGGAGTGTCTCAAAAGCGGATTTCTCTCATCCGAAGTTAGCAGAAAGGGAAAAAGATGGAAGAGTACTTTGGTTTTGCATACCCACACCTAAATACTCGCTTAATACTTTCACGTCTTCTTCCGAAAAGGCACATTCTTTAAGTAGAATGCTAACATGCGACAAAAAAGAATTTTACCAAGCGGTAAGCATAGGTTCGTATCAAATTAAGGGAGTATAAGCGACTTACTTTCCTCGTAGGTGGTATTCTAATAGGTATGGGACCGCTAATACTCCACAACTCCCGAGTCCACATCGATTAAGATTTTTTTCAGCATACCTACCACTAATCCTTTTCTTCGTATTAAACCCCACTTGTTTTTTCGAGCATTTTTTTAAATTCCCCCGCACGCCTAAACCTAACTTCGCCTAGTGAAAAGTTGCGAAAAAGTACAGAATTCATTCTTTTTTTCCACGAAAAAAGATCATTTTCTTCCTTTTTTCGCCGTTTCATTCTCCAAGTATTTTTGGTCGGAATAGGGCATAAAATGCCATTTACGATTTAACGATATACATATTACACCGCACAAGGCTTCGTAGGAGCATAGTTCCATTAATAAGGAAAGTACATGGGAAGGGATGGAATCGCACATTTTTTCTCGTAGCTCAATTGCCATTGAGCCCAAGGGGAAATTACAGAATGGAAGGAGGCAGAAAAAAACGTACAGAGTAAAGTGGAGTTAACTCTTGGAATATATATAAAGTTTTGAGTAATTCCTCATTTAATTTCTCTCTATCCATCAGTCTATAAACTGAAAAACTAGGGATCTAAATTGCAGAAAATTTTCCTATGCAAACTTCTAATGGTCCAACATTTCCTGGAGAGAATACAAATGCACACAGTAGAGAAATACTTATTTTAAGCCAACAGTATTAAATAAAGCTACTATGAACCTTATTTAGCAGTTACTTTTAAACTGGCAAGAGTTTTGTTTATTGCTTTCGTTCTACTATGATTACGATTTTTTAAAAGGGGGAGGTTATTAATATCACGACGATGTATTTACGAAAACTTTATTTGCTCGCTGAAGCAATGTTTGAGCTCCCCCTAGTTTACTAAGCGCCTAAGGTAAGTAAAGTAAGCAATTTTGTGAAAAACAAAGTTCTCTGAATTTTTCATGCATCATATTACAAATCGAGCGGGAATCGGAGAGCTGCTCTTTTCACTCTCTTCTTTGAGCACGAGGCGATTTTCAATAAAGATAAATTCTAAGGACATGCTTACGATACATATTAAGACAAGAAAAAAGGGCTAGTCCGTATTTTGCTTCGAGAGAAGATAAGAAAGTACTTCTGAGTTCTTGAACGATCGGAGGAGACAAAACAATTCGCTTATTGCTTTTAAGTAGTTCTGCACTCCGAAGGTAATTTGACCCATCCTGAGTAAGTTGCCTGTGCTCATGTACATCAAAACGTACAAGATTTCAGGTTTCTTTTTACAATGGAAACATTTTGACAAATTCAGTCAGTAATATTGTACCTTTTATGCACTCATCCATTTTCTGCAATTCTTCGTCAATAGGTGAACTCTCCTAGGGCAAGAGCCCTAATACGTGTCTCATAAAAGATTTCAATGTCAGCGCAATTTTAGAAAGTCATAAAAACGGGAAAATAATAATTCCTGCATGTGAGATGAATTCATGAACTGTATGATTCTGGTAGGCCCTCGAGACACGAGACTGACATTTTAATTGACATTTAATTTTCTATCTGTCAAAAGCAATTTACAAATGCAGAAATGAAATCAAGCCATGTAAAAGAGAAACACGCCCCCGAAAAAATCGGTAGCAGACGAGCTATTACCCAGTCAGCGCAATTTTAGAAAGTCATAAAAACGGGAAAATAATAATTCCTGCATGTGAGAAGAATTCATGAACTGTATGCTTCTGGTAGGCCCTCGAGACGCGAGACTAGACTGACATTTTAATTGACATTTAATTTTCCATCTGTCAAAAACAATTTACAAATGCAGAAATGAAATCAAGCCATGTAAAAGAGAAACACGCCCCCGAAAAAATCGGTAGCAGACGAGCTATTACCCAAATTAAAAAGTTGAGTTTCATAACGTCCATATTCAATATAAGTGAGTTTAAAAGCATGGAGAATTTAATAACGCTTGATATTGCAAAAAAAAACTTAATAGTTTCCTCTACAAAAGTCTCAAGCGAAGCTCATACCTACACGACATTGAAATTTTGTATATTGTAATTTCTTCAGTCCTTTCATTTGTGCAGGTTTAAATTGATGTCGCTCACTCTAAGGCATGCATGACCTGAAACATTTTGAGCGTTTTATTATTTGAACATGAAAATTTCGACACACATGTGACTTCCATACACTTTTGCTCGTATTCCACTTGAACTCAGCAGGATGGAACAAATATATAATAATATGTCGTTTTTACGACTAAAAGAAATAAGTAGATGATATTATTGAGTCAACATCCAAGCGTGTTGAGGAGCTTGTCTCGCCGTCCGTATTTATTTACACAAGTGGAAAGCAGTAAAAAAATCCCGAATCCATCTAGCGTCTCCTCCGAATTAATTTTAAAGACGATGACAAATATCCACTTGGCACAGTGTACTAGGAATGTACTTTCGAGAATCTAGGACTTAAATTTCATCGAGATAAATTATCATATCAAAATTTTTAATGCGACCTAAACCTTCCCCTAAAAGTAAACAAGCAGCATCATCATCAGCTTTATTTGAACTTGGTAATGGGCCATCAGCAAGCCCCCGAAATTATTTTGTTCCGAGGATGAGGATTCAGGAAGAGAAAATTTGTTCCGCACATATAATTTTTCTTCACGCTATATTAACGAGGCTACTTATCTCGAGCCAACGAGCGCCACTCTTTTCTACAAAAGCCACGCGTTCAAATGCCGAAGTACATAAAATGCAGAGCAAAAAAGAAATTCTATATTCACAATTGTTACTATTTGTAAGCGCCAACTCCGAATCCGAATGTGTGCGGAGGCACAAATCTAGAAAAATAAGTTGGATCTAAGGAAAAGGCTTCCCCTTTCTGCCTTCCTGACTGACAGTTCTGAAGAATGACACATAAGTCATAAAGATAACTTTCGGGAAGGAGAAATGGAGTGACTCTGCTCTGGTATGTGTTTATTAGTAGTACGTGCGATGCGATGACGGCAGGAAAAAATGCGACGGATTTCTCTCCCTCCCCCGGATTGTGTGATGTCCGTGCTCCCGACTTGACTCTAACTAAATCGTACGCGGAGGAAAAAAAGATCATGAACATCATGAAGCAACGCAGAAGAAATACTTTTCATATCAGTGCACCGCACGCGTCCGTCCGTCTGCTTTACTCACTTCAGCCTCCTTCTTCCCAATTTCTTTTTTCCTCTTCCTTCGATGATGACGATTCTCATTTCTTTTTCTTCCACTCTCACTAAAACTTCCTTCTTTGCGTGTGATACTGATAACTCCCATCTGTTGTGACACTTTTTACAGCAGATATGTTCTCGCGTCGTGCGAGTGAGTAAATGGTATCCATACGTACCACCAAAGCCAAAAAAAATCCTAGCACTCCTTCCTTCCAAACGGCTTATTCCTATTTTTAAAAATCATGGACTTCCGTCACCACCAATACCACTACTACTGCTACTACTATTACACCAAGTGCATTCCAAGGCGACGGCTACGGTTCGGCTAAGATATTTTGACGAGGGTGTAGTAGTCGCGAGATACCTTAAGTTCATTTCTGTTATTGCTTCCGTTTCAGAAATTTCTGCCGAGAGTCATGTGAGTCAGCAAGAAATAAAATGATGTTACGTTTTTTCCTTCACATTTCCCTTTCATCTCCTTTTCCTATCTTATTTCCGAAGAAAAATTGCCTCTTGGTCTTTCCTTTCATTGAATGGGAGTAATACCAAAATGTGTAAGGAGAATTCAAAGTCATGTCGCATTTTTTATTTGAATTAAATTCTGAAAAATGGAGGAATGGAAAACTTTGAGGAATTTCTACGAACAAACACACAACTCTGTACACCGAATGATGAAAAAATCCCTTCTAGGGTATTAGCATTTATGGAGTCATTACAGCACTGCTGGAGCTGCTTGCATTGCATATGACACGATGAGCTTAGCTTTCAGTTCTCGCATCTTACTATTTATGTACTTTAATTTCTTTTTATACGCTTTCCTGCTCCTTCAAGTATCCAGGTTTTTGTGACAACGAACCCAACTGTCATCATGATCATGATGTAATCATCAGAAGGGGTAAATTGCAAGACAAGAAATGAGTCCGAAGAAGAGGATCGTGTACGTTATGGCATTATTTCTACCTACATCCCCATCTCACCGCAACATAGAATCCGCAGCGTATTTACTCACAAAAAACACCACTACATTTTTGCTCGTGTTATATCTTGATCCACATCTTTAAGTGGTTTTCATGCATACACTTACTGGATTTTTTTTAACATACTTACTCGTTGAACCACTTCCATCAACAAGAGAATGCATAAAAACAAACACACAATTCTAACACCCGGGAATTGCTTAAGAAAATGATCTATCCCATTTGAAAAGTTTATCCTCGAGGAGACTAATGATCGAGGAGGAGACAAGAAAGCAAGTACACACTTAATTTTTATAAGATCTCACTTAAGCTCATTCACTAAATCCTCCAGCCCAAGCACATGGAAGCAAGCAGCATTTCTATTCTATTTCGTGTGGAGTGTTTCTTCTCAAGTGAACACTTCTCTTTCTGTGAGTGTACACGCTAAATTATTGAAGTATAATAATGAAAAAATAGCTGTTTTTCCAGAAATGATTCAAAGGATAAAGTTAAAAAAAGAAGAGTTGGGAGCTGAGACCAGAGATGGAATATAAAAGCAAATGTTGCTCCGGTACTATATCTTCTTTGCTCGTTCTTCCTATCTGGCTTTAATGTCTTCTCAGAAGCTTCTGTTTAAATAAAAGAAGCTTGCATCGTCAGTCAAGTGTAAATCTTAGTTATAGAATGGGACTTACGACGCTGATATAGATGTTTATTTTGTGCGAGATGAATGTGGATTTATTTATGACGCCATTTTCCATTGTTTCTTCCGGAAACATTATTCCAGTCGAAATNTGAATGTGGATTTATTTATGACGCCATTTTCCATTGTTTCTTCCGGAAACATTATTCCAGTCGAAATGTCACATGATATCATCATAGCTTATAAGTAGGAGGGAAAAAATCTTTTGAAGCGAAATTACAAAAAAATATGTATGGACTTATCTAAAAAAAATAAATGAGTTTATTTTCTTCTCACTCCGTGCAATACTTTTGCTACTTGTGCTGACTCTACTTTTGGACTGGGAATAAATGAATGAATTTATACATTTTTTGTTTGTTTGTTTGCTTGCTTAGTAGCTTGTTGGCTGAATTGGCAAAGGAAGAGGACAATATGGAAACTGAAATGGGAACTGGCAGACAGAGGCAATAATATAGTGAGCAATAATAATGACTATTTCATTTCAATCTAGCTTCGAGAAGAGGACAATATGGAAACTGAAATGGGAACTGGCAGACAGAGGCAATAATATAGTGAGCAATAATAATGACTATTTCATTTCAATCTAGCCTCGCTGCTTAACATCACAGAGATCGTGGTGGCGTGGCGTCACACAAAAAAGTGCAAGTCTTTCTTGGCAAAAAGCCCCTTCACACGGGATTGTATTCCCTCGAGTTGGGAAGCAATGGTTAATTTATGGAAACATAAAGCAAAAAACGATAGCGAGTTTTTTTTCAAGTCAGACCTCATTCTCCTCTCAGATTAAACAAATGACAAGAGGAAGACAATAGAGTGAATAAACCTTCACAAGGCTGCTTTCTTATGGAGGAAAATATATCTATGTTCTTATGTCGTGTTTTTTCGCCCTGGTGTAATTTAGCCCTTTTGTAATTCATTTTAATGATGATAACAACACTGCTACTACTACTGCATTACACAGATGCTGTTTCTACTATGGTTCTCAGAGATTAACGATATAGAGTGTAAGTGCATAAAGAGAAATAATGAGAGTGAGAGAGATAGAGAGAAGAAGAAATGGGTAATTTTTCAAAGTACTTACCGCTGTCGGTGAGAAGGATAAGAAGGAAAATCCAGCGGAGGCTCCCCAGAAACTCCATCACTTTCCAGAGAGCAGTTGATTCGACCAGTCTCGCTCCTCCGTAATAAAATGCGGATGAGCAGTTTCCACTACTACCACCACTTCTCATATTGTTTGTTGTTGTTGTTGACGACGACGAACTCAAAAATCTATTGCTTTTACTGGATGATGTGGCTGTTGAGCTTGAGCTGTAATAAAAGCTGGAGAAAATGGGAGCGCTTCTAGGAGTACATCCACCACCTATACTGGAAGCACTAGCACCACTACTACCACCACATGAATGGCTCCACCGACGCCGGGGATGCCCCTCTCTTCGTAGTGTCAACGACAACTCACTCAACACCATATTTGTCTTGAGTAAACAAATCGAGGGGGATCAGAAACACGAGGTTGACAAGAAGCTCGTCATGTATGTAGCACAGTTTACATTAAAAAAAATAATAATAATATCTACAGGAGGAGTGACAATGTAGCTGTCATATTTACCCGGGAATACTTTCCACTTCACTTTTTTGCTATCAGCTGTAGTTTATTTACTTTTTGGAAAGTTGTCGAAGAAAAAAACTTGATGTCTTCGAGCTAACCGTAATAGCAGAATGCAGTCACTAACAAAAAAGTCTTTTATTATTTGCTCTGGCTTTTTTCTAGATCAATACGGAGATTTAAAAGGGATGAAAATGACATTATTCACTGGAAGTTTTAAATTCCCCTCACACAAAAAAAATGCGTTTGGAAAGCTGTTGAGAATCAAAAGCACAATTAATGCTAGAGAATTCTGAACATTTCATGGGAAATGAATTCAGGCGTGGTGGTAGAGAAAACGAAGATTTGAGGGTGTATTTTTTGTGTTCACAGCCTACAGACGCTTGAAACTCGTTTCTTCGCGCGAGTTTAATTTCTCTCCGAGTCGACTCCACTCAACTCGCCTACGCTATAAGGATGATGCTCTTGATTTTACGGTGATGTTTTTTTTTCATTTTACCTTTTCCCCGAGAAGAATTTCTCACATTTCTCAGTGATTCAAGTCAAGTTCTAAGTGGAGTGTGAGAGGAACGGCGAGTACACACACACAAGCATTTAATTAGATTTCTCTTTGAATACGCACCGATTTCCCTTTAGTTTGAGGATGGCGAAAGTTACGGTGTGATGGTTCCTATTTCATAAAGGTTTTTCCCTCCGTTTCAAGTGTCAATGGAGAAAAGAGGAATAAAATATTTTCCACGGAATGGATGGTGAAAGTGTGTAAGGAAGAGTGGTTCACTCTATTTCCTCCACCTTTCCCATATGCTGTGAGTTTATCAAATGAACGGAATTAGCGAGAATGAGTGAATTCACTTGGAACGAAAAACGTAGTCGAATTCCAACCATCCGCAGCTCTCCTAGTACTTCTTCTTCTTCCCTTCCCTATTTTCCTGTTCACTTCACTTCACCTTACGTGCGCTTCTTGATGCGATGCACAGCTTCAATCTGGTTGAGCCACACGCGTAGTTGATTTAGTGGAGTGGAGGAGGTGAAAGTCTGCATCTATGGCTTTACGTCAAAAACCCAAGAAGGGGGAAAGGAAGGGCGGCGAACAAAAGTGATGGTAATCAGAATGGTTGTCAGGAATTTACTTGAACGGTTTATTCAATCACATTATCATTGAACCAATGTAGTGAAATATTTTTTACGTCCCCATTTCGCACCAATCTTGCATTTAAAGTTGCACGTAATTTGGTTGGGAAGAATGAAAAGATTTTTTTTACTGATTTTATGACTCGATGTTATTTCCTTGGAGGGACTTCACACGAAGTGGTGGATGTTATATTATTTCTCTGCTTGGAGTGTCGTCGTCTGAGGTGGTAATAATAATACGTTACCTGCTGCGAAATGTCTAAGAAAATGGTCTAGTTTCATCAAAACCGTCTAGGAATCCTGTATTTGGGTAGGGATTTTCTCCCCTATGATAATTTTAATGAAGGATAGTTTCCCACACCAGAAAGTTCCTCCCTTTTCCCGTACCGCCAAAACTGCGTAGAGGATCCTCTCGTTCTCCGGAGTTTGCTTGCGTTATGAAGACAGAGAGAAAAGTTGTCCGTCCGTGTGTGTACAATATGATTAGATTATTTTCATTACTATTGTTAGGACTGGTTCCCGAGCCTAGACAGCTCGGGAGGAGAAGGATGAGTAGGTGGAT
>JAHZNH010000127.1:0-12499 GCA_027744355.1 Tyrannoseira gladiata
CTGGGGACAGTTAGGATGAAGCCGCTTTTCATGCTAAATTATGCTGTCCTTCTGATGTCCTATCTTCTTCCCCCGGAATACTAGTTCTTAGGGACAATTCTGAGCCCATTATCTAACTTCGCCGTTGCCGTTACGGCACGTTCCATCTGAAGGCCTCCAAGCTAAAAGAATAGGTCCAGCTCCATCATTTCTGGACCCTCCTCCTCAAAATAAATTTGGTATGAATATGCATTGACTTTAATTTCATTTGCCGTTACTTCCTCCTCTTCTTTTTGAATTGGAGGGGACCATTCTGTTGGGTTTGGGTGGGGAAAGGGAATTCATTTAAGAATGCTTCTTGGACTGGTTCAACTGGAAAAAAAATGAATCTGGAGAGTCCAGGTCCAGCCTTCTATTTTGGCTCTCCATTCTACTTTTTTATTTTCTCCGGTTAAAATAAAAGTTTTGTATTGACGTGTCCCGAATGAAATCCCACCTTCGAATCCTTTGTTGCCCTCAAAATGACAACTCAACTCGTCAGCAGAAGCCAAAAGCAAACTGATTTCTCTCTGCTTTGCTTCATACCCCGCGCTCAGTAAACTCTCCCTCCCCCCTCCCCGAAAATAACTTTTTTTATCCCTTTGTTTGCCAGCTTTTTATGACTACGAGTTTTCATTTCACTTTTTCATGCTGAAAATTTCCCCCTTTTTGGAAGTGGAAGCAAAAGGAGATTGATGTCAGCAGGAGGAAAAAAAAGAATGTGATTTTTAGCATCAGTTTTTCTCTCCGTGTATTATTCCACCTTGCTAAGTACATTCACCGGTGTGCCTATCTGTATCTCTAGTCATTATGCACTCGGGGAAGAAGGAGGACAAAACGACAACGACCACGACATGTTATTTTTTCGGGAGGATATGACGAGATGAGAAACCATACTTACGCTCCTAGATATTATGGTTTTAACAATCTGCTTCCCTCCATCCACCTATTCGCTTGTTCTCCTCCCCATTATTACTGTTATGGGTGAAAGTGAAGGGAAAACTGGTTGTGAAATGAGAGTGTTCTGTTCTGCTCACTCACTCACTCAGGCAGTCAGTTCAGTTGTTGCTAACTTGCTATTTTCTTCCCGTCTCGAGTCTCTCGCTCCCTCAGTCGGTTGGTCGGTGTGCATGTTTTTTTTCTATTATACAGCACCAGAGGCGAATAACGTGCATAAAATCTAAGTTGTAATAATATTCCGGGGAAATTGATGTCTCATCATTACGTGTGTGACTGCTGCTGCTTCATTCTGCTCCAGAGGGTTGTTAGTGAAACATGGCAGCATGGAAGCATTCAGAAGCTCAGGCGAATGAGAAGAGAAGGATCCAAAAGTGGTATTCGCTCGTGGTGATGGCGGTGGTATACAGCTGTTGATGCGCTCTCGCGATATGGAAACATGGATCCCATCCCATCATATCATATAGGATTTTTTAAGGGGAAAGTTTTCTAGGCAGTTTAAGTATGAACAGATTTGCTTCCAATTTCCTCCTCTCCCGCGAGTAGTCACGCAGTCACTGTGATTGTATCAACTTTTTACTGCGCATTTCATAATGTGGAGAATCATGGAGAACATAAGCTGGAGCGCTTCGTTCTTCCTTGGTTTGATTTGGTTTGGTTCGTTGAGTTGGCTTTCCCTATTCCCCCAGTGCTCTCGGGGAAATGCTGGGCTCGGCTCGCTCCTGGGGAAAAAAGGGATCGGATCGTGATCTGGAGTATGGATATGAATATTCATTCCCTCTCTCAGCAGTCCGTAGTCCGTGCTCCCATTCGGGGGAGAGGATGAGAATTATGATGTCGTCAAAGAATTCAATCTATCAAGTGATTTGATGGAGTTCCGTCCAATAATCAGAAAATGACTCGGTGGCATGCCATACCGGAGTAAAAATGTGTACCGAACTATGTATCTATTTTATGATTCGGCTTTCTTCACTTCATCAGTTTGAATGTGAGTACTTGCTGTCGCCAATGCCAATAATAATATCTGGGGACAGGAGGTGATTCTGTCGTGGAATACGGATGAAAAGTCTTTGAACTTATTCGTGGAGCAGGAAGAGGTGGTGTTGGGGCTGGTGGATATGTCGTCTATTTTTTTGGAGGTTACTCTGGGGCCATTTCATTTCCATGATGATGGTGATGATGATGATGATGTTGATGAGTTTTCGCGAGCCCAGGTAGATCCGATCGCTCAGGTTAGGCCATTTGTTCTCATTTTCGATGTAGATATTTTGCCTTTGTATGAGGGCACTGTTCTGTGTTGACATGTAATTACTTAACCTTAGTGCGCCATATGGCCACCAGACCAGGCCAGGCCACCTCGGCTCCTTTCTTCTCGTCAAATTATCATCGCAATCGCAGTAAACTGTAAATGATGGCGGTGATGTGAGATGAGGTGAGGTGATGAGTAGGGCTGGGTTGGGTTAGGCTACTTTCCTTTCACGGCGGAATATGTTTCGTCTCGTTGTTTGATGTGTTCCTATTCATACAGGTGTGCTTTGTCTGATGAGTAATGAGTCCAGTCTATGAGCATGAGAAACGACGCGGAGCAACAATAACATGCACCGCATATATAAGAGAACGGAGAACACGACAATAATTTTCCGCGAGGGAGAATCCAGAATGTGATGTGATGTGATGATAATGACAAATCAGGGAAAGTTTTCCAGCACTTTATGGAAGAACGAATATGAGACAAGGGAAAAGTATTAAAAAAAAGTTTGGCTCATTAGAGGAGAAAGTTGCTGGGAATGGTGTACATTTTTTATTACTCTTTTTCCTGGAAACAATCCATTTTTTGTCATCATTTATTTTGAAGTCATGTCACACACCGAACAAGCAGGCATCCTGGCATCAGGCGATTCCCCCCGCAGTAGAGCGGGAGCTGGAGTCCTGGAGCTGTTGTTGGTGGAAGGGATTTCGGTCTGGTGAAATAATGAGACCATATAAAAAAAGCAACAGAAGTAATCCCTGATTTCAAGTTGCATGTTCAGGACGAGGACGAAGCGCCGTCCTCACCAAACCAAACCAGGAAAACGTGCCACTAGCAGCAGCATCGCGATCATCATTCTGGAAAATACATGAATGCGTTGTTATAAGTTGGGTACTAGTCCGCCGACTTAACTTCCTTTTCCTAACCGCTCCCTCGTTCGTGCCTCCAGTTTTCACAATGATGTTGCATATGGCCGTAGTTTTAACTCTGGTTTGGTTTTTCTGGTTAGGGCACAGAATCCATCCACATCCACACAGAACACATAGACCTTCTGGAAATTCTGGTGAAAGTGGGGAGATTTCCACTGACGGGTTCATTTAATCCTCACTCTTGTGTTTTTTTTCTCTTTTCAGCCGTCGAAGTTGAACGTGTACAAGAATGACTCGGAAAGTTGGGATTACACCAATCCAAACCTAGGTAAGTACAAAGATGGTTTTTTTTTGTTCTCTCTCTTGTAATTTCTGTTTCATGTCGAGTTAGACTTCTCTATCTATTTTTCTCCGGAGAATAAATGGCTTTTCTATTATTTTACTCCATCGAATCGGAATAGTGTGTGGGCGAAGGCCATAAAAATACTGGAGGGTGGGTGGGTGCGTGGTTAGACAAGTCACACGAGTTGAAGTTTCCGACTTGAAAAATTATTTAGAGTAACCGACATCGGATAAATAGTAAACTTTTTTTCTCCAGTTCTAACTTCTAATTAGCTGGTCTCATTCAGCTGCTCGTTGAATTGGAGAATTTTTCCCTGAGAGGAAGGAAAGTAGGGGTAAATAAGCTGAATAGTTCTACGAGTAAATTTTGTGACCACAGAAAAGTCTCCAGTCTTCCTCCAGTATATTTTGGGGCTAAGTGATATCACCCAATACTAGGGACTAGGTAAATATGTAGTAACTACTTAACTTATACTGTGAGCAAATAACAATAGGGAATTGATCGAGCGCAGTAAAAATAAATGCGCCTCATTTACATTCACTCAAGTAGTATCCACGGCGGATGAGAGGAGCAATTCCGGCAAGTAATAATATTACCGGGAGCATTTCGCCATATGTGTTCACACTCACCCAGGAGGATGGAATGGATGTGATGGAGTGCGGGGAATATTGGAATGGAGTAAATACGACAGAGTGAGAAAAAGGATGGCGCGGGAAGTTTTGTGGACAACCGCACCACTACAATCAATCCTGGAGGATGGAATGGATCCATGAAGCACTTGCATTTTAGACTTTTTGATTTAATTTGGGAAAAAAAAGAATGCAGCATGGCATGGACTAGGAATGGAAGCATTGCGGTTAGAGTGGTGTGGGGGTGCACAGTGCACAGCTACACCTTCCAGAGAGTAAGAATGCGGAAAAGTAGGCTCATAAAATCATTGGGAAATGGCGGTGAATCGGGTTGAATCGCAATCTTTGAAATCCGAAAGGGAACGTGGAGTGTTTGGACTGCCCCCATAGGTGGGGAATAATGGGCCGTTACGATCAAAAGGAATTTGTTTGGAGGGTGGGTGGAATGGCAGTTATTCATAAATAATTTCCTGTACGGAGTATAAGTAGATAGCTACATTGCTTGGGAATAGGGAGCGGTGCGGTGTTGACATACCTACCACCACCACCTCCACCTCATAGCATTAAAACCGCGAAAGGCATCAGCATAATAATAAAGAATGGAGGAAATGTATGAATGAGTGGTGGGGGTGATAAAAACGTATAAATAAATTACGGCTTTCGGCACTCTGCGTGATCGGGCCAGGTCCCGTGAGCAATTAGCTATCGATTGGATCGTGACACCCAATAACAAAACCTTATCTTGGGTATGGGGCTTGGAAAAGAAGAAAGTCTTGGAGACTTGGGAATAAAAGCTCAGAGTTCTGTACAGTTTTGGGGAGTTTAGTCCTCAATTTTCCTGAGCCCTGTAGCACCAGTTGAGTTTCAATGAGAAGGAAGAATAAGTTTTTCCCCCTGAGTTTCGAAGGAAGAAGGACAAGGAGAAACCAAGAAAAAGTTGCTGGAGCTGGTGCTGGTGGCAATCCAATATAGTGTACTTACTTGTATGTGTGCGTGAGCATGGGAGTTAAGTTGCTGAAGCATAAGAAATGTCACGAAAATGTCCCCATAGTTTTTCCTCCTCCGTGAGGAGAAAATGCTCCTCTAATTGGGATGTTTATCGATCGAAAGGGAAGGATTGGGAGGGTGAAAGAAGAAAGTTATTTGGTGGAGGGAAAATATTAGGAAATATTTGGGAACTGTCCTTCGGGAATTGGCTTAATAAAAGTCGTGTAAAAGCTATGTACATATACTTATATTGGGAGTATGGAGGGTAAGGGGACTAGTGGGCCTGCAATAATAATAAAAGTGGAGTGGAATGGAATGGAATCGTACGTGGACAGCACATTCCACACGTAATAGGGATAAAAAAAAGAAAGTTGGGAGTGAGTGAGTGAGTGAGCAGGAAAGTTATTTGGTGGAGGGAAAATATTAGGAAATATTTGGGAACTGTCCTTCGGGAATTGGCTTAATAAAAGTCGTGTAAAAGCTATGTATATAGATAACGTGAGTATGGAGTACGGAGGGTAAGGGGACTAGTGGGCCTGGGACTGCAATAATAATAAAAGTGGAGTGGAATGGAATGGAATCGTACGTGGACAGCACATTCCACACGTAATAGGGATAAAAAGAAAGAAAGTTGGGAGTGAGTGAGTGAGCAGGAGAAAAGTTGCAAATAACAATGGACAAAGTGGTACTAACAGGCAGTTCCCCCGATATTAAAGTATTATATACTCATTCCCTCGATCATTCATTCTCCTCCTTAGGAATGAAAGACGACTGGGACTGCTGCTGCGATTGCAGAAAATGGAGAGAAGTCATTATGATATGATGACGAGCATAGCATGGAAGGAACCTGGAAAAGGAGCTTATGTGTTCCGAGAAATTGTAATGGGATAGTATTGCATATTCAAGCGGATTTAATATCCTAATATAATTTGGAGGCATACGGAACTAGGAAAAATATTTTTTTGGTGGTGGAGGTGGACATTATGGATGGTTCTCCACTGGATACTGGATGGACGTACGTGGTCTAGTTTACTTCCGCCTCACCGCAGATATTAGAGATAGGTATTTCCCATTCCATTCTGATTCTTACGCAAGGGTGAGCTCCAGTTCGATTTTCTCGGGATTCCTGAGGAAATAATCGTTGTCAAAATGGAGTAAATGCCCCATGCTCGATGGAGTACAGAAAAATCCTTTCCTGCTACTCCTACTCCATCAACAGTCATGGAGACACGGAATGTGGAATAGGGAATGCTTGAGTACAATAGACTTCGTCCGACTTCGGTAAATTGGATCGTATTAGCACTGGAAAATACTAGAATGCATAACATAACATAAAGGAAGGAAGGAGATTTTGTGTGGGACGTCAGTCAGTCCAGGAAAGAATTGCGTATCGAGTATCTGGTAAAGAGGGAGTAAGTACGGTTTAGTTGAAGGAAAAGTTAATCGAAGGCAAAGGAAAGATTCCACAAATAGGTAGATAAATGTATTGACCAGAGTTTCCAAGGTGGAAATCATTCCGGAATCGTTGCGAAGTCTGATCCAACATCCAACTTTTTTGTTTCGGAACTCGATACAATTAAGTAATGCTCGCGATCTATCTAATGTGGGCTTTTCTTCTTCTCCCGGAGCAAAACGTGCGTTTCATGGGTGGCTGAGCGAATGAGCAAGATGAGCGAGAGAGATGAATGAGGATCAGCGACAACATTCCAATGTTCTACAAGGAAAGGGGGTGGCTCGATACCATCCTAGTCTGGAAAAGGAATGGGGATTATTCCTCTGGAACTCACCAGTCATCCTCATTCAATTTAAGCTTGTGTGACGGAATGTTTAGTGATTTAGTAAGATTGGGAGATGCACAAAAAAACCCCAGCCACGCTTTAATGCTGAGTGAGTGAGCGAGTTGCGGTGAGGAAGACCGAATTCGAGGAGAGATCACACAAAAAAAGACTAGAACTTGAAGTGGGAGATCGCGGAGACATGCTCATATATCAGTTTTAATGCGACTCCCCTCCTTTGTTTTCATTGCTCCACTCCACTCCACGGTGAGCATTTGATTTGTCAATAATCTGACTTGATTATTTCCTACAGGCTTAGGGAGAAGGAGATAACGGAGGGGAATGAGCTTAAGTATTCCTTCTTTTCTTTTTTCTCGGGATTTTGCACGCTTTTCCTGTGTCTCTGACAAGGAATAATTTTCAGGCTGTAAATAACGAAACAGGAGTCGTAGTAGTCCTATGTAGATAGGCGCAATCAAAGATTTACAATGGAGGACAGTTGTAAACGAGAGATAGATATGGGGGAAATAAGTGATCGCTATTTACGGCATGTTTTCCTGTCACGGAGGAGACAGAGGAAGAAAAAAAACTTTTCGGGATTTATTCGTATTCCACATGCCCCCTCAAACGGGAAGGGGAACATGCTTTACAGGAGAGGGCATGCAAACTTTTCGCTTAGTCTGTAGTCTGAACTCATTCATTTATGCACCGTATAATACCGAGAGTGAGTGAAGTCGATTCCTTGAAAATAATGCTTTGGCTCCGCATCACCTCATGATAATGGGCGTTATGTAATAATAAATGGCGATAACTCGGGAGACAGTTGTAAACGAGAGATAGATATGGGGGAAATAAGTGATCGCTATTTACGGCATGTTTTCCTGTCACGGAGGAGACAGAGGAAGAAAAAAAACTTTTGGGGATTTATTCGTATTCCACATACCCCCTAAGCTGAAAGAGGGAACTTGCTTTACAGAGGGGGACATGCAAACTCTTCGCTTAGTCTGTAGTCTGAACTCATTCATTTATGCACCGTATAATACCGAGAGCGAGTGAAGTCGATTCCTTGAAAATAATGCTTTGGCTCCGCATCACCTCATGATAATGGGCGTTATGTAATAATAAATGGCGATAACTCAGGGGAAAAGTGTAGAAAAAAGCGATGCAATGATTATCATTATCCTCACTCGGGAAAGAAGATCAGATCAGATCAGGAGAATGCGAGAGCGGGAGCTATATCTGTCTCCCGAAATCGGCGCAGTCATCTCTTCATAAATTAGCTGGGTAGACCGTAGACCGTGGTCATGCTCAAAGTACAAAGCATTATAGTGCGATCTCGATCCTGTTCTGCATTCAGATTTCCCAACCAGTCCGTGGAGACCGTGAAACTATTTGGGGAGGGGAATTAGTTAGAATGGAGGTTTTTGTTCTCGAGGAATAGAAATAATACTAGTACTTTGCATACCATTTCCCATAATGCCATCTTCTCTTCGGTGCATTGTTTCATTGTCTTCGCAAACAAAAACAACACGTTCCCCTAGACGTATTGTACTAGGCCTTTTTCTGGTTTTCACTTAACTCCTATCTAGTACTTTGGAGGTTGGATTCATGGTCTGGGGTAGAAGTACTGGTGATGGTGATGTTGGTGATGAGCCCGAGCTGCTCTCTTCATATGAATCTATTGTAATCTTGGTTGTCACCATAACTCACTCACGGGAGACCTGGGCTGGGGTCTTGTCTTCAATTCAGTGTGTTTCATTATAATCCTCTCCCATTCCAAGAGCGATGCGGTGCGATGCGTCTCCCCGCAACATCAAAGCCAAGATTCAGAGTTAGAGTTGGACTGGGAATCGGAGGCGAATGCTCTGTAGCTATTCATGAGAAAAAATCAAGGGCTTTGTTTCCATTTATTTACGTGGATGTAATGAATGCATTTGGTATGATGAGTGCGAGTGGAACAGTTTTGATTTCCATCTTCATCTCGCTTCATCACTCCCATCACATCTCATTTTTGCTGGGGAAGGAGGAAAAGACCAGGAAACTGTAGTACTTTTGGTCCATCGAGATATTTTTTTATGAATGGGATGATGGCTCTAATGGAAATGAATGAAATTGCGCGAGAATTAAACTCCTACTTGGGGCCACCATATATTTCCCCGGCACGTCATAAAGCTTTCGTCCGAAGGCTTTGTTGCTTTCACAGAAAAAGTGGATGGGCCTGTGGAGCTGATACCGTATTGAAAGTGACTTCCGCCCTGGAGTACTTCTCTGAAATGAAAATGGAGGTGGGTAGTAGATATTTAGGTAGGTATTCCAGGCTGAAGTATGGGAAATTTTTAAAGAATTATGATATTCAGAAGGCGATTTTCATTCAAACCTGTTCGAATTACTTTTGATGGGATCCTTCGGGTGGGGATTGCGCAACTTGTTATTCCTACTCAGCGAGTTGAGTGGCTCGATCCTGTCGGAAAAAAAGGAATTATTACTAGAATTTCGTTCCAGGCAACAGTTCTCCAGGAGAACTTCCTCCTTCCCCCAGGTTTTTAATATCGTTATTGGGATGGGGAGAGGAGTGATTGTGATTATGAAAATACGATTAGATATTATTGATTGGGCATACATAGCTGAGTTTTGAAAGAGATCTATTTGCATGAGAATGGAGAATGGGGGATAATAGATTTCTTTCCAAGGGGGGAGGGATGAAATATTGAAATAACAATAAGGCTCACATGAACTAGGAAGAAATAGGCTTAGGAAATTATAAAATAATAATGGAAAGTGGAAGAGCCCGACCTGCCGGCAGGCAATCGGCTCGGCTTGGGCCCACCTTTTTAAGACGTGGAATGAACTGGGAACGTACACATTCTCCAGCTCACATTGTACATGATTATTACCCAACTTTTTAGGTAAAAGGATTAACGGTGATGTGATGTTTTTATGGCAGCGGTGGTGGTGGTGGCGCTAGTTTTTCCTGGAGACTACGTATGAGTTCGCTCTCGCTACTGGAACAACTTTTTTACGTAATCCTCACGGAAGCTTTTTAACTGACGGTTTGTTTCGTTGGAGGCTTTCCTCATTCCTAATTTAGTGTATTGTACTTAATGTATTATTTACTCGGGGAAGTTGTACATCGTACTCCTGCTCCATCTCCATGATAGCTCCGCTCCACTCCACTTCCGAGCAAAAACATGAGGACTTCTCCTCTCCTCCGTAACACGATTAAGCTGATTCCAATTCCTCCCTTCCCCCATCATCCGCCTTATCAAATTATCATGGCTGGAGATTACATACTATGAGGTCCACTCAAATTATTTTTCCTGGGGGCGTCATTCTAAAATTATTATCATGTAATGCACCCTTGAAGATGGTAGATCTCTCCCTGATGTTATGTTCGGTCTCTGATTGAATATTCATTTAAAATCTGAGGAAAAGTAGCCACTAATTCCTTCTCGAAAAAATAATTATTTTCGCGAGAAGCCAAACCCCGAAATTATGGTAATGTGATGGCGCTGTTGCAAAAAAGTACCATTAGACCAATTCACAAATTTATGCACTCCGTGGAACTCTAGTTACGAGAGGTGGAGGAGCATTGATTTGCAATTTTAATTTATCGCATCACATCCCATGTAGTTTTTGCGAAATTTTTTTAGTGGTTTGGTTCGCTTGGTTGGTGCTCAGGTACAAGGGAAGAAGTGAACTTTTTCATAATTTACACCGCCTCCTAAAATTGTGCGGTGTGGTGTGGCCTGGTCGGGGAGTAGTGAATTAATAAGAGGCTGAGGGCTCAAGCTGAAGCAAGAAAGGAATACTTTTCCTTCACGTTTCTCATTAAGGTAATGAATGTGAGGCTGGTGGGATTATTAAAAGGGGATACAATTTATGGGAGGAGGAGCCACGAGCCACCCAACAGAATAATATTATGGTTTCTATCGCATCCTCATGTCAAGCTAGTCAGGGAGCCGTCATGTTTCAAAATCTAATAATATTTTTTTCATGTTTGCTTTATGCTTTGCCCCCACGAACCCTCATTTCTCACACGAGCTCACTTATTTTTCATCTCATCCATTCTCCCAGTCTCCAACTCGGCTTGAATGAAGCTATATAGTGGGGGTAATAAATACGACGTTGTTTTCCGGATGAGTTGAGCTCAACGGCTTAAAGAGCGAGAAGAAGGGGAAAGATGATTATTATTTTATTTTAAAGTTCATCTCTGTCTCCGGAGAAGGTGCCAAGTTTTATGTTGTCACAATACCACAATGGACCCGTGTGTTTTTCTTGCCGAGACAAGCGCAAAAAAAACTTGATGATGATGTAGCGCCTCTGTCATCCGCCTCGGTGTTTTTCATTTTTCTCATTTCATTTCACTTTCAGGTACATCCAAAGAGGGGCGACCTGGTCCTCTACTCCAGGAGCCGAGATTTGGTACAGCACCGATTCCGTATCGTGAGTGCAATTTTCCGGTTGTTTACTTGTGGGATTTGCTTACTCCGCTCCTTGATTTGCTTGCCCTGTCTGTAGTAGTAGTAGTTGTTGTGCTGGTGGTGCGTGCGTGTCACCGAGCATTTAGCTGGCTCATATTTGCTCTAAAATCCAACTAAACTAGCTGCTAGCTTGTAGCTTGTTTTTTTGCTAAAAAAATATTGTCAATTACTCTGAAGTCTGAACTTAGGCCTAGGCTGCAATTTTCATCTGCTTTTTTATGATCTGGGTGAAACGGTAAACTGAATGGGTTTTATGCGGGCATTATTATTGTTTTTTTTTGCTTGGGTCATGGTGCATTTTTAAATGCTTATGTTGCTGTTGCTAGTTAAGCTGCCATTTTGCTCTATGGCCAATTGCACAATTAAGTACCTATTGCATGCGAGACATTGCACATGGGTCACTACATGTTTTCCAGGAGTAGACAGGCGAGCGAGCGCACGTTCACCTGTCTAATCGAACGACTTGATCTTGTTTATCTTGAGCTCTTGTCTAATTACGAATTCGGGGTTTCGTGTGGAATGGAAGGTGAATGCGACTATTTGAGTGCCAGTAACTCATATCATATCGTGATTCATGAATAGCATTACTTATGTTTGCATAAACGGATTTTTGTCTCGCTGAATTTCCGCTCAATTCACTTTTATGGTGATTAATGCGAAGGAGGAGGGAGTGAGTACCTCCATATTAAAATGTAGAATTTTTTTGTGGAAAAAAAGGTCAGTAGTCTGAACTTCAGACTTGGTAATGGCCCTGGAATTTTAAAGAGAGTAATGTGGAACTTGTATGGTCACTGGCTTGGTTTGAACCGGAAGTTACTTTATTGTTTCAAATTGAAGGGTGTAATGATGCATAAGCAGGGGGGGAGTATTTTGTCGTTTTAATTGCCATCTCAACTCGCATTTCTCAATTTGTTGGGGAGAGTTGAGGACTAAATCATGGTAATTAGGGAGGTGGTCTCTGAGAAATAAAAAAAATGCATGCCAGATCGGACCGGACTAGAGACGGGACTCTGGAATTCCTTTACATTTTTCAGTTCGGTAGGGAGGGACATTCGTATTTTTTTCAAGCGAAATGTTCGAGTTCTTAAGTTTACTCGGTCTTTGCTCTCGAATTCCGGATTTGAAAGGAAAAGGAAAGGGTATAACGCTTTTTCTATGGTCCCTTCGCTTTTCCTTCCCTTCAATCACCAT
>JAHZNH010000128.1:0-13328 GCA_027744355.1 Tyrannoseira gladiata
ACACTCTCATTCAGTAAGAGAATCCTTACCTACCCCATCATAAGCATAGGAAGTTTGATATTCTATGCTTGATTTTCATGCGTTAAACGTTGCGATTATTTGGAGGATAATTCCGGTGGAATGAAATTGTTCAATTTCGTTGATGCTATTTGTGAGATTATATCAGTTCTAGTGGAATTTTCCCTCGCGAAACGCGCATATTTTAGTGATTTTCTCTCATCGCAACATTTGCGAATGGAAAAAATGGCTTCAGTCAATTCAACTTTGATTGCTTACTATGTAGAGGTGTTTAAGGATTTTCTCAATTGTATTCGTGTGAGGTTAGGTCAGTTTAAGTAGAAGTTTTCATGCTCTTCACTTTATAGCCGTCTTTATCAATTAAGACATTGTATTTTATTGCGATGGTTTAGCAATTCATACGCTCCGCTATGATTCGTGTTATCATTTTTATACGGATCGCGATACGATGATAAATATGAATGGAATGGGATAGAAGCACTAGGGTAACAGAAAATGGTTTGCATTACACTGACTGACTGTGTAATAAATTAATTCAGGAAGCCTTAAGACCTTGTTCGATTTGATAATTGGTGATCATGCAGGAAATTTTGCTGCAAATAAAAAGAGAACAAATGAAATTAAGAAGTGATAGGCACTATTATATTGATAAAAAGTTAGTTTATAAACCAATTTAAATAAAGATAGGTCAGAGAACTCAGAATTTCGAACTCAAAAAGAATTCTCGCGCTGAAAAAGTCATTAGCACTAAAAGATGTGCAAACGTTAGCAAAATTGGAGAGACAATTTTTTTGCTTCGTCTTCAGTGTTTCAACATTTTTTTGGAGGTGGATGAATCATTAGTGTTGATATTTTAGATTGTAAAGGGTAAATGACATTTACTGTCCAGTTCAATTTCCAAATCTTGCCTCCATTCAGGCCATTATTAGATGCAAAGAAAACGGAGTAATGCAAGATGAGATCATTCTTCGTCAAAAAGAAATGATTTACTGACGCCCACATTAACATAAACCAGATTTACTTTTATTTGACATCCACGATTCTCGCTGTTGCTCGTGGAAGTTTGAAAGTTCTTCAGGGTGGATATGTCGATTACCCTTCCCAATACCGGGCGAAAATGTGAATCCAGTAGTAAAAATTGTTTGGTTTCATGCATTTTCTTGGAATTTCTAGTCTTTAATGGCCATTATAATAAAGAACTACATAACAGGAGGAAAATCCATCCATAATCCATCGACAACAGCTCTTTTTTTGCAAAGGTTCCTTATCTACATTTCACCTGAGCATGGAGGAAAAGGCGAAAGCTATATTTATTCCTCCTAATAAATTGCACACTTTCCTCACTCAAGATGTTTCTCCAGGAAAACATCCACATATTCAAGTCAGGTCAATGAAACTTTAACTCTCAGAGAGTACGTGCACATGTACTCAAAAAAAGGCTTAGCCTTTCAGAATTACCCCACCATTGCCGAACATGAGGGATGTTTTCAATTCCTCGTATCTTTTGGAACGAAAAATCGGGTTCCATCGGTAATGAGTAATGAGATATGCATGATCAATTTGTGAGCTTCCAGAATGGTTGAATGACGATAGCACTAAAATAAAAAATGGTGGATTCATGGAGAAGCACAATGAATTCGCACTCACTCATTCAATGAGTCAGTGCCTTACATAGATATAGATACATCTCGGGGAAAAACTTTTTTCCCTGTGAAACTTTCTGCTCAACAATCTGTGTTTTCTTCAACTCTACTTAACCATGTTCATTCAGTCGGATTAAAAAGTTGGAATTTGTAGAACGAAGAAGCCTCCATAATTTTCCCGTTTCCCTTACAATGAGAGGAGGTATTGCATAAGCGGAGATTACATGCCCGCATTTATACAATATCGGTGTGGCATATAAGTAATTTGTCATTTGAATTTAAAAGAAGAAAAAATCGCGTCTCACGAGCCAGAAGACATTTTTCTGAACATCATCATCAAGAGTTTTTTGAAACGTTGGTTGGGCCTGTGAAAAAAAACCATAGTGACACGTAACTTAAAGAAAAGACTCTTATTGTCTCTCGCTATTATTCCCTCTTTTTCTGACTGAGTGACTGAATGACATGATAATACGGTTGCGGTTTTGATTGAGCTAAAGTGTTACGTGTGTAAAGTTTATTTCACATTAAGGAATAGTAAACAGTGCATGCAACTAGGCAACATGGCAACAAAACGAACATGATGGATGCATTTGAGAAGAAAAATCACATCATCATCTTATTTTCAGCCCGACCGACACAACTCGTGGCTGTCTAGTTTCTCATTCTCTCATCTCACGTTGCGAAGGACCGGGATGGGGGTCCGAACAACCAAAAAGGTATTTCGATGCGGCGCACATCCCAACATTTTTCAAGATGGTAAAGTAATGTCTTCCTTTTAGCTCAAAGTAAATGGCATTTTAATAGTCATAATAGAAGATAAAGATGAATGCTAATGAGAGAGGGAAGGAGATACCAGGATCGTAGCCGTGGTCAATTCTGTGAGATGATGATGGTGGTGGTGGTGTTGCTGATGTGATGAGGTTGAATTCGTGCTGGTGGCTGCGTTTTTTTACTTCGCCCAGCCAACCAACAGCCGCGTATTTCATGCAAATAATGTAGACTTTGACTTCACTTGTTTCATTTCAGCTGTCTTCTGTGACTCTTCAGTCAGAAAGGAAATGAGAGTTCAATGAATCCAGGATTGGGTTCGCTGGCGACGAATATAAGTATGTAAAACCTGAGCTTTTTCGTTTTTATATGAAAAAATGAATCTGCGAAAGCTCGTCCGTGTTTTACAAAAAAAAACAATGTTGACTTTTGATGATGATAACGTACTTAATATAAAAAAGCGGTAGTAGTGCATATTTATCATAGGAAGATGAGAGCACCCAGCTCGATCATCGCTTTTAGCTTGTCAAGTGCCGAGGTTGAGAATGAACATGAGTGATTTTCGCGATAGTCATAATCATGATTGAAATAAGAATAACTAATAATAATAATCCAATACACAGGAATAGTGGTAGTGGTAGGTACTAGTTATTTGCATTCAATGTTAAATAACTATGCGCTGCTATGATTTTAAATCAAACATCATCATTCGTGTCAAGTCATTAACCTGAGAGGAGTTTTTTCCAACTAGAATTGTGTTTTTGGTAAACATTATTCATACATTTTTTGTCGTTATCAAAGTAGGAGGAGGGGACGGGGACGCCGGTTTGATAGTGCAGAGGCACACACACATTCATCCAAAAAAAGAAGATTAATTTGATACGATGCCAGTGAAAGAATAGAAATAAATGAACATTTTTTCAGTTGATGATGATGATGACTGAAAGAACACACTAACTGCATTCACTAGTAACCTCATTCTTTACTTCAAACTCAAAAAAATGAATAATCTAAGTCGATGTTGGTTGATAGAAGTAGGAAATGAATCCAATCCAATCCAGCCGTGATCCGGCAATGAGAGCTTCTGCTGCATGAGGACATGAACATCGTCGTTTTTAAAGCAAATTACATAGATTATCGTTTATATGCAAATACTTGTAGGGGAAGGAAGCGCAGGCAGACAGACACCTCGATCATCATCATCATCATATCAATATATGACTAACCACATGCTCTTGATTGATATATTGATGCATTCAGCGTACAAGAATAGGTTGAAAGGGGAATAACCGCCAAGAAATCCACAGTCCTAGATTTTTCATGCTGTTTCCCACAACAAAACGAAGCACATCATCATGATGAGACGAAGAAGAAATGTAATACTGAATCCGTTGACTAATGCGGCTAAAAAGGTAACTTGAATAGGAATGATGATGATCATGATGACAAGTAGTGCAGCTAGAAAAAAACACTTGACCTCGTCTTCTAAGCCACCACGAATAAGGGTGTTGTTGTTGTTACGTTTTTTTAAATACATAAAATCTGAATGATACTAGCCGTGCACGAGTGAGTAATGTCCTTCAATGCATGATTCTGATGATGATGATACACTCACATTCTTTCCTGTGAGATAAGTGTGTGACTTAACGTAAACAAGTGTTACACCAATATTATTATTATGAATGCGTTCAAGTAAGTGCAGTACATTCAAAAGTAAAACGCGTTTGCGGTTCTGCGTTAGCTGGGGGTTTTTCAAAAAGAGCATTCGCCATCGCGCATCGTCATCCCCTTGGTAATGGTTTTCGGAAGTGTTACGAAGACACCAAAGTACACTTTTTTGGCTCGCTTATGTCCCAAACAGAAACGAAAGGAAAGAAGAAGCTAGTGCTAATCCTCGACCAGGCCAAGGCTGCTGCAGAAAGAACCAAGTGCGTATTCTCTGAACAAGGTGCTGGTATTATAAAAAAAAGTAAATCAAGATTAGAACCAACTGGCCATTGCCCTTAGCCACCATTTTCTACTTTTGTGGCCTGAATCAAGCAGCGGATGGTGAAGCATTTGCATTATTTGTGATAGAAAATCATTTCATAGAGAAAAAAGTCACTGACAATGCCACTAACACCAATAAAGGGTACAAGATGGAAAAAGGAAAAAAAGCTTTAGGAAAAAATGGAATGCGATGATATGTTGGTTTTAAAATGTGTCCAATGAATCTTCAATGAAACTCAACTTTTATATGCGCTGTCCAAGGAGATTTTTCTTGAAGTTGAAGCACCTTTTAATGCCATCAAGGTACAACATCATTTATAGCAGAATTTTTCATAAGTCAGGCAGTGAAGTGAGGAAAGTTTCTCCGAAATTCGCAATTATCGCAAAGGAAAATTATTCGCAATTAATATGAAGTCGAGATATTGAACGAGCTGGAGAGACATTTATCCTTGTTTGTGGGATTAAGTATTCAACGGAAAAGTACTTGCACGACTAGAACGAGTACCTGTTTCTTGCTGAAGGTGTGTTATCGTGATATTAGTACATGCCACTTGAAACAGAAGACACTGGTTGGGCGGGGCAAGCAATGATGATGGACGATCCTATTTAGCTTTTTGCGAATATTTCTAACAGCCCGAATCCTAAGGATGTACAGTAAGTCATGAAAAGCAGAGGTACATAAGTATATTATATATTGCTCCTGAAAATTTAAAGATACATACTGGATACATTCGTTTGTTAGAAACTCTTGGCAGTAATTATTTTAAGCTACAGCCTCATATAAAACCACCAAGTCGGTGGAAGCCAGTCTAACACAATATATTCTCACCGAAAAGAGTTTTGAAACACAAGAATCTCAACTGTAAAACACTTTTTTTTGCAGAATTCGAGCAAAAATTATTGCAGACATGATACACTTTACTTGTATGAAACTGGCAGGTACAGATTGGAGGGAGTTCCTTTTTCCGAAATGTCAAAGAAACAAACAATGACCTCTTAGTAAACTTTAGCATGAAATCACGTTAAAACTGGATATTCTGCTGAGCTGGATAAACGTGTTTTCTCTGTAATTGCATAAGTACATATATTCATAATGAAATGCGAGTGACAAGAAATCGGGAAAAAAATCATTCTTGGATACCATAAAACCGCTTGATTACGCTACTATAGTTGAGAACATGCTAATGTAATTCCTCGTGAACGACCAGCATACTAGAACTACGATTACGTGAATAGTTCTGTTTCCTGGGAAATGTCTCGACTTGTCCTTTCGAATTGCTTTAAATGATTCCATGAAAATCATAAAGGAAAACTGAAGATATGAACTTTTCTATTCCTGGTCCCAAAAAGACTTCTCTAAACCTAAACACCTAGGATTTCATTCCCGCCTAAAACCAACTTCCATTTTTCTGCCGATAAAAACCAAAATATTTGAAATTTGATAATTGATAATACTGCTTTTTCACCTTACAAGGCGCTTGCACGTGTTGGATATTTCGTTGGAATTGCTTATCAATGCACTTGCCTATCAAATCTAGGATTCACTTAATTCAGATCTCCATTTCAAATGTAAAGTTTATCTTTCAGAATTAGCTTTCGTGCGGTCAACGCGTTATTCAAGGAGTACAATTTCCAATTAGGTACGTACAATTAATACGAGACCACATACCAGAGCAAATTCTTTCAGCTGCGTCAAACCAATATCACTCAAAAAGAGGACGAAAAATGCTTGAATAACGCCCACATTCTTTGCTATTGACGACGACCGTAGATACGGGAAACGTAATTGAGGGGAAATAATCCCCTGGCATTTTTTGCACTAAGGTTTAGTTACAGGCATCATCATCAAACTGACGTTCATACAGATTCCCTTTGGTTGCCATTGTAAGGTGGTTTATGGCGAATCAGTGAAGATGACGAATAAATGATGTGGACGATGATGATTGTAGTGAGGTAAAAAGAAAGGAGGTCTTCGTGAAAAAAAACGTGAGGCTATATGGCATGGCGATGGCTCAGCTTTTGTGTCTTGTCTTTCTTGTCGGTATAATAAAAAACCGAACTGTGAAGTAATGAAACCAGAACCTACGGAATGCATATTGTACTTTTAAGTACTTACATGACGAAAAGTAGGTAAGAAGTCTTCAACTCCACCTCACCGTCACCAATAAACATCATTCAACAGTGCACTTGTGAGTGTCAGTTGGTTACTCAATACAAGTTCCTATTTCATGTAGGCCACATAGTTGAATGACCCGTTAGGTTTACACTTTGCCATTTTTCATTACAATGATTATTATCCTCAGTGTCTGTGACTGACTCTTGTATTTTTCTTTGGTCTCCATTTTCCCCTGCTTTTAATACTAAGCTCTATTCTGAGGTACGAGATTATGAGTAATATTACGTAGTGAATTTTATGCGCGGTGCTCATTTTAAAAAAATGTGTTATTCCTTTGTCATCTTCTTCTTGTTGTATTTAGGACCAGTCAGATATCCACTAAAAATATCCACACTGCGCTACAGTAATTCTTAATGCTTTTTGGCAGTGTTATAAGTAGGCTGCTAATGTTGTGGCTCGCGCCATTTGAAACTGAAGATTCAACTAGCCCCAGTGTGATTTTTTGTGTCAGTCGCGAATCGCCGAATGCCTTGGGCTCACGTATTGCTCTTTTGAAATACTTAAGTCCCAAAGTCTCGATATGCAATCCCAACTCAACGAACGTTACGATTGTTGAAGATGGCCATGACGTAAAATGTTTGGCGGAGTCCCTTTCTGATTAGAAACCGCATAAAATGGAAAATGCCGAACCTACATTAAGTATGTATTTGGAGAAATGGATATACGTAAATCTGTAGGGAGGGAGTAGAAATAGGGGATTAGACAGAATCATTTAAAGAGGATTTTCTTTCAGCCATTAGTTTGCTCTATCAAATTAAGCCGATATATACTCAGACTCCAGGCTTTTTAGCGAGAGTTCCGTAAAAGTAAAGCTTGGCTCAAAGCTGGAGAGTAAAGAAAAAAATAAACTCTAGCTAATACCTAAGATCTACCAGCAGCATAAATTCCGTTGGGTTTCTCCGAGAAGAAAATTGACTCTCCGAGTTCTGAGGTTTCCTGCATTTATACTTCCCAGCAGTATCGCGGAGCAGGGAAAGCCCTGCTTCCGGTAAAAGTTCCTACGAAATTCAAGCCGGACTAAGCTAGCTGAAGCCGTACAGAAGTGAAGTTGTTATGAAACCTAGAAAAAAACGACCTTGTTGCAGCCATTCTGGGTCAATGCCCAAGCGCGTGCATTTAGGCACATAAGATTTGACGTGTATGCACATGTCTACGGTACATGTGTAATTGGGTATAGCTTTAGGCAACCCCTATCCAGTTCACTGTCAATATATTTTTGAGATAGCCTTTTCCTCCTTCTCTCATTTTTTTCCTGAAGCGGGTCGTGAAATAGCCCATTTCCCTTCGCTCACCACCACCGCCGCCACCACCACCACCACACCACTACTACTACAAGTAGCTGTATGGACATTTCCCGTTCCATTATTCAAAGCTTTCTCTTTTGGACTCTTCCCCGTTGCCAGTAATGCCATGCATTTGAGGTGTATTATATTTTTCATACAATGGAGCTCATCATGAGAAAGCCCTGTTCCTGCTTCCCTCAAAACTATGGTCCCACAATCAACAAAAAACTCCATCAAAAGTCAGATTTACCCTTGACATTAAATATCTACTTGACAAGTCAATTCTACTTCCCTTTTCCATTACTTTCTCCCTTCACTCAACAGTCGCTTCCTTCGCAAACGTCAAGAATGGCGTTTTCCATGGATGAGCTTATCCTCCAATTAAGATTCATACCACTTGCACGAGGCAATGTGTTCATAATTTGATGCAATCTTAGGTCGCTTGTGAGTTTTTCTTGTTTAACTTCGCAAAAATTACGCAACAGATGAGAAAAATGAGAGGAAAACCACTCGGGGATAAGTTTGTCTTACATAGACGGTTCTCATGAATAAAGATGCACTGGATGATGAATTTTTCCCCTCGTGGAAAGAAATTTTTTCTGTTACAAACCGCTTTCCAAAATAGAATGAATGTCGAAAACAAAATTGAGGCAATGACCATACAGTAAACAACAACTACGAGGGATTCTTTGAGTAAAACCCCCATGTAACATAGGTTATACCGCATTGTGGGAGTTTCAAACTCATCTCAAATAACCGACTGCAAATCTCCCGCATTCTTTGATGCCCATCAGTTGGGCCCCATCTCCTTTGTACACATAGATAGAAGTTGGGTTGTGTTTGCAGTTCTTGCTAAATGATACCGACTTGCACAATTTCTGTATTTATCAAGCAATACCTAATCCTTTGAGTTTGCCCTTAACGAGCCTACCAAAGTCAAAGTCATGGAAATTCAGCAGCACGCGCATGCATAACATTAACAATAAATTGAAAAAACACCGAAGGGGCCTTCCGGAGGGAACAATAAATTATGCATCATTTACTTTTATTCGGTGGCCGTACTTTTTCCATTAATCCGAAACTAACCGAACCTTCAGTAATTTTAACATGAAAATTCCTTTGTAAACCAACTAAACGTAACCAACTGCCAAATATCAACCGCTTCGTTCATGGTAATGAAAATTGAACACGGTCTTCCATCATGCATGTGCAAATAGAAATATTATAGTTCTGAGTTCCTTTAGTTATTCATGATGAGTCAGAAACATAGGAAAATCTCATCGATAAAAACTGAGAAAAAAACGGTAAATACAAATACGAACGAGCTTAAATTCGAATTCTAGATCATGTTACGGTACCCATTAAAACTGACTAAAGTGAAATGAGATGATTGGCATTAGCCAATTCCTTATGACATCTCACCAACCGATGATAGTTGAAAGAATGGCACAACTTTCATCATTATTCTCATGGTTATTAGTATGCTTATGATAGGACAGGAAATTGGGGGATAGGGAATAGAGGAAAAAGCAATGATAAAAATGAGATCATCGTACCTTAGATCCTCAAGATCCAATTTATCCTCCGTCGCCACCAGCCTCATTTCCTTCGTGTTAAACTTCATTTTGATTGATTGATTCTTTCCTCTCGATTCCTGTTCTGATATCGGCCGTATAATAACCAGACTGAGGCATGAAAATCAAAGTGTAAACTTTGAGGCTTCCTTTTCCCCGCTTGCAGTTAGTTCTTCCTGGTATAACGGAGATGATTTCAAGATAAGAGAAGGTGAACCATCAGCTCAAGTTTCATGTTCACTCTATAATGTTGAGATAAAACAACTGAAATTCTCAAGCGTAATTTATTCGGTTTCAGTTAATGCACTTCGAGTAGGTTTGTCGACTTGCCGGGGTATGTCATTGGAAACGAAGAACTTCCGTAACTTCTTCAATTGCTTAGGAATAATAGCAAGGCTGAAAATTGTTATTCATGAATTTTTCAATAAACTTTCAACAAAATTACAGCTTTCGATAACCTTCCGAATTATAATTGAAATGGTGCACATAGGGCTTCATCCTCTCAAATTCTGAACGTTTCATCTGAGGTCTCATAAACAAATGCCGTCATACTAAATAATAATTGGTCAAGGTTATAAGTATTATAAGTCTTTTCACCGAATTTCTCATTATTTAATCCACAGCTTTTTTCTGCATTAAATTGATTCACAGAACGTGTTTTCACATTCTTGGCATCCTTATGTATGGTAAATCAATGATCAAATAAAGTTTCAGTGAAAATCTCACAACACCCACGTAATCTGCTTAATCAGTCATTGCACTCTCGACAAAGTTAATCAAATAAAAAAATCTAGTATCAAACGATGCAAATTTCGTCTCCGGTTTTTTGCCTCTCCTCCTCCGCGTGCAGTAGCGTAATCCAAACAGGCTCATTCATAAGTAGAGTTGATCAACGATCAATAACAAAGCACTCTCGTTGACAGGAATAACACACGTTACGAAAGCACCAGCGGCTCTCCAAATTGGGAAGAACAAAGTGAGAGTACGGAACGTGTTTTCATGACGGCTTTTCATTCAGCTTTCCTTTGGACTCTTTAGTTCTCATCATTAATTAGGGAAACTTTGGCCGTCAATTACACTGATATTCACTCCGCTTTGTCTTGCAAGTGAAGAGAAATGAGACGAATGGTTCAAGTCGCTTTAGTCCCGACTTTTCCATCAAACACAGTTAAATCAAATCTTTGTAGAAGTGTTCATCATTCTGGAACTGGAAGTTGGACATATAAGTTCAGAATAATCAATTCTCATTTATTTAGTCGCTCTTGAAATTATAAACGAATTTTCTTCAACATATTTTTCACGGACCGCCTATGTGACAGTTAAATAACAAAGTGGAGCAGTAATAGCATTTTTCTCGAAAGCCATCAGATTCTTAGCAATATAAATGGGATGTCACTGCCACACACAAAAAGTCTTCTTATAAATATGGGCTATAAAATTCACGCGATGTTTTTCACTGAAAATTCCAAATCAAAATTGATGTGCTTGAATTGCCCCCAGACTTGGAGTGCACTTGTTTTGATAGAAACACGAGGTAAAAAAAAGTACTTTGGTGCTGGTCGATATTTTTAAAAAACTATGAGAGAGTACACGTCCTAACTCCTTCAAAGCTGCCAAAGGATTGCAGTTTGGGATAGTGTGTGGCAGTCGTAGTCATCCTTGTAGCTTCACTAAAAAACTGCAAACTTACCTTAGTAGAGAGAGAAACAACAAGCGTTTACCCAAGCCTAGCGTGCAGACAGGCTACCGATCCTATGCGATGTTGTCGCTGACCAGTAAGTAGCAAACGAGATGCGTACAGAATGGAGAAAAAACACTGTGGCAAGGAAAAGAATTGCTGTGAATCGTATGAGAGAAAGAAAAGCCTCTACTGATTCGAAACTTCCACTCGAAGTGTTATTCATTAATTATGGCAGGCTGAGAAATAAATGAACTAGATATGAATGCATTTGGAAAACCCAGGAAAACTCTTAGCTAAAAAAATACGTACATTCCTGCAAAATTGAAACTTTGAAAGGGTAAGTATTCGTATAATGTGTTTGGCTTTGAGTGTGTGAGTTGATGATAAATATGGTAAGGAATATACTTATTACATACAAGTAGTTATCTTTGACATCCGTTTTTAATTTCATGCGTTATTCAGATCATGGCAGTTATGAATACAATATTTTGAAAAATTACCTTTCTGGCGAGTTTTGAATCCGAGATGAATGAAATTTTCTTCGGCTTTAGTTGAATTGATATTTAGCATGAAGCTTTGTTTTATTCAGAATATATTTCAAATGATTCAAAGAGGTTTAATTAGTATTTTAATTTCAACTCGTCAGTCGCTCAGGTAACCGTTTTAAATCATTATAAGCATTGTCATTTGCCATGTGTCATGAAGGCATCCTCGATGAGGCAATCTCATTCATAAAAGTATTGATGCCCGGAAAGATAAAATATTTAAGTATCCACGCTTGAGTGGAAGGAACCATCTTTACTCAGGCTTTCATACAATGAAATACTAGCATAAAATTATTGTTTTGCAGAGAACGCTAAAAATGCCATATATTTAATGGGCTCATCTTCGTATTCTACAGAAAGAAACTGAAGGTGACTTTTTGGAACGAGAAGGAAAGACGTCAGTGCCGTGGGTAGTTAGTTTGAATGATCTTGGTACTTGTGAAACGCTTAGATTTTGAAATAAAAATACTTAATTGATATAGGTTTGGAGTGTAGCCTTTTCTTCGTTGTAAATATACATGCATGTACTTATAACGTGACCCCCTGAAAGCTCTTTTGAAATAGCCCATTAAATATTCCTGAAAATGTTTGTTGATTTTTTGCTGCATTTTGTAGGAAAATTGCTTCTTTCCATGAAGCAAAACGCTGCTTCACATCTTTTATAGACCCAATTATCCTCTACAACCCTCTATTGTATCAGTTAAACCTCTGCCAACGATGACATTTCGCAAACTGACTAATACTACTTTCCAGGTTTGGAATTGACTTCAAGCACAAACCTATATTTTTGACAGATGTACAAAATCGATTAAACTAGATGGACTTTAAAATTGCAAAACATTGAGGCCTATTCACGATCGGTTCTTTTTTAACCTTTACCTTTTCTAAATGCCTTTGCCTTGGAAATGGATATTTTTAAGAGTCATGAATAAAAGCACCAAATCCGTGTGGGACGGAAGAAAAATAATTTGATGGGAAACTTCAAAATAAAAATGACTTCATATTTCATCTTGAATAGTTTGCAAAATGGTCTCGATCCATTGTCCAAGATGTTCCTTTTCCTTTGTAAATAGGAATCTTGGGAAATGGGGCCACGCTATTTAAAATGGGGAGCAGGATTTCTTTTTATAACGGTAGTTGCTTTGCCTGCAACACAAAGAGACTTTTTTCTCGTCAACATTTTAACTCAGACAACGGGTTGCGAGTACTTTTTAACAGTTCGCAATAATATCGCACTCCATCCAAGCACATTTGTGTGGAACCGGTTGGAAGGCCCGGCCCGGAAAATCTTTATTGCCTTTTATTTTTCTCTCCACTTTTTCACGAGAAGGTTCATTTTCATAATTCTACTCGAAGAGTGTATCACAATGGCACAAATAATGAAGATAATTTCGCAATGTTTTCACTTCTTCTGTACCTTTCCGAAACTGGAGGGACATTCAAGAACATCTGCCACTTTCGGAGTTCTGCTGACCCAATCAAGTAGTTGATGTGATTTGACAGAAGTCAGTTTCAACTTTATCGTCTCCACTCGCAGAATTCATACAAAAAATTTCATTCTTTAACTTGTCCCACGTAGCTTATGAAGATGATCAAAGTTGACATTATGCCGATTTCAGCAGTGATATTTATACATTGTGATACACTCTTC
>JAHZNH010000129.1:0-10788 GCA_027744355.1 Tyrannoseira gladiata
TGAGCAGGTGAATTACTCATAATAAGGGAAATTGCATGGGTCGTTTATGTAACTCTGCTGCTCGACTCGGCTCAGTTCAGTTGTTTTTCGGTTTTGGTGGATGAATGCTTGTACTCACTTGCTTCTTATGAGCTATCGCCCTCTGATAGGGATCTGTCAGCCTGACACGAGCGAGTGATACTCTCTTCACTTTACAACCCAATGTGGATTTTTGACTCGGGCATATTTTATCATAATGGTCATGAAAAGTAACGAAGGAAAAGTCGTTCATATTCAAATCATCTTTGAGGTGGATTATTGTTATGCCTTTCCTTTTTGTATTCGGAAGAGTTACGGCTCCTGCGTGGAGTGGAAGGGATTTTAATGCATTTTGTTTTATGAGGAAATTATTGGACATTTTTGGGAGTTTCTTGAACCGATAAGAAAGGAGAGTTTAGGTATTTTAGGGGGAAATCTTAGAAGCCACCAGATTTACTTAGGACTTATCAGATCCACCAACGACGGATTGAATTACGGGGGATTTTTGATCTGGAGGGGAAAAATTCTCAACAGAGTTTAGGTTAGGCCTTCATTTCTTACTAAATATCGTGGTAAAAATAGGTGAATTCAAACAACACTCCTTCTTCATGGGAGGAGGAGGATGGGAAAATTAATCAAAAGTTGAAACAGAAAACTGCATTAGAGGGAGAGACAATGGGTGATTCCCATGATGAAATAGTGGTTCGTCGTCACCCACAAACTGTGTGATTTATGGTGATGGCGTTGACTAATCTTGACTACTGGTTTCTGTCGCGTATATAGGCTTCTCCTCCTCCTCCTCCTTGTCTTATCAGATTCCGGTAGAATTCGAGAATCAGAAGTTTAATACAGAAAAATCTACGGGGATTTTTAGGGTAAGCATACATGTGTATCAAGTCGCCCCAGGAGCTAAGCTTAGGCTTCATTTCAGTTTTCTGAGAGCGCAACTCAACTCTCAGCTCAGCGGCTCGGTTCAGGCTCAAGTAAGCTAGAGCATGCATGCACGCATTCATCGCGACCGCTTGTACACGCCTTTGTTGGTAATGAGATGGGCTTGGAGAAAACAAATGGCGTGGCTGGGTTGTGCGATATGATGACAAAAACGAAAGCCCGCAACATAACTCTCTTTTATAGCTCCACTTGCGGTCCGTAATTTGGCAATTAGCATTTCAACTGTCTGACCTCAGCACAGAAAGGAGAGAGTCAAAACATAAGCAGCACATTCCTGATTTAAAAAAAATCCAGTAATGCACACATTGCATTCATTCGCTGCATAAGCCATCAAAATGAATTGCTTTCCTCACTGCTGGCGTGCTTTGTATGTTTTTCTTGGAAGATGGATTGTGATTAAGATGGATCAGAGAGAATGAGGAGGAGAGGGGAAAAATAGAAATAGTAAGTAGAAGCGAGGGAAAAAATATTTCGTTTAGGAGTAATTGTGAAAGCTTTTCTTCCTAACTTTAAAAAAAATACTTTATTTCCTTGCTAAATACTAATCCGCATTCCGCATACGGAGTGAATGGATGAAGAATATTCATTCATTCATTGAAGTGTATAAATTTTGAGTCATTTACCCTGTAATTAAAATGTCAGCTGCCGACATTACTAGAGCCTCAGCAGGGGCTTGCGTTCGCATTACTACTCATTGTTGTTGTTTCGAGAACAATATAATACTCTTTGTTCCGAGTTTCATTTCAACGCTGTTCAGAACTAATCATAATAATCGCCGTGATTGCGTCTCTATGTGTTTTTACCCTATCAAAAGGAGCGGGAGCAATGTTCAGCTAATTTGGAACAAAATGGACAATTGTGATTGTAATGTATTCAGGAAGTTGGTGAGTGAGCGACCGACCGAACAAACTCTCAGTTTCGCGAGTCATATTTCACGAGCGTATTTTATGTAATAGCTAATGACCTGAGTATGGTTTACTCTCCGATAGGAAAAAGAGAGCGAAAGAGTGAGCGAGCGCTTTTCGGAATCTCGGGAATTAGTACTTTCGGTAGGGTTAAGCTGAATACACCGCGCCGACCCGCGAAAAACGGTGGAGATGAGCGGGATATTATTGAGTTGGTTTGTGTCTAGGTGAACAGCTAATGAACTTGCCAACCTGCCATGTAAACTGATTAGATTATGAGGATCGACTCGGGCAAAAAAACAGTTTTTTGGCAGTGGTGCCATTCTGTACAAAATGGTTGGGACAAGGGAACAAAGTAGAACTGAGTTAGTGAATAAGCTAGCATTTATGGACGGTACAGCGTGTGCACTGAAACGTGAGGATGGCGATTGCGATGATGATGATGATAATTGAATGAAAAATGCCTAGATTAATTCCAACATTACAAACCCATTTTCCAACATTACGCAAAAACTACCAACTAAAGCTCAGAATGTAGTTGTAGTCCATCTATCCATCCAGTTCCAGCGCTGTCGGTGAGGGAAATGCAGGGGGTCGAAAGAAAGGGAACGAAGGAGGCATTTTTCTCCTTCTGACATTGCGTTGCGGAAATAAATGATGGGAAATGGCTGTGTGGTTGGTTGGCAGTGGTGGTGTGGTGACTAGTTGAGGTTGGCATTCTATTCATGGAAAAAACTGAGCAGCACTACATACTTACGTGAAATTGCATTACATTACTTACATGGTCGGTCTTGAATGAAATATGGACTGCGCTTTTCTCCGCAAATTGAGTGATAAATGAAACCCTTAATTTGGTTGAATGAATACGAGGAGGAAAAAAACTCTGCGAGTGAGTGAGTGGCTACGGGCACACACACTATGCACCAATTTTTTATATCGTTATCAATTATCAAGTATGTAGTGGTTGTAGTATTAGGGAAAGAGGAAGTAATGTATTTGATTTGTGAAATGTGAACAGACCCTCTGAAAAGTGAGGTAGCGGAGGTTGGATTCCGCGCAGAGCTCCTCGTGGAAGTCAGTGGATTGTGCCCTAATTTTATTGAATAATCATGAGAAGAATTATGACTATCGCTGAGCTGACTTCACTACTAAAAGACCAGCACCACCAGAAAGATCCGCTCGAGTCGGAGTTGGATGGAGGGTACAAATTATAAAGGTTTAAATAATGACGAGCTCTCATTTTTTAAAAGTGGTTCTCTAATGAATGAAGATGAATATGCAAACGTGATATTTCCCGAGAAAAAAAATGAGACGAGTCCCAGGAAATAGAGTTGTAAAATGCGCTACTGGCTACAAGAGGAAAAGGACGTTGTATAGGGCCCAAAGTACAGCTGGTACAATACGGGAGAGGGGCATATCAATTGGATTCGTCGTCGTCATCATCATCATCATCATGAATGTCATCGGAGTCGCTCATTCGATGACAAAGTTTTCCTCATGGATTAAGTTTTTTGTTGTTGGGCCGATTAAAAAAGGAGATTTTTCTGGATCTGGATGCGACGTAATATTGAGAATCAGAGTATTATGTAGCTGAGAGATCATGAGCGAACAAAAGAAAGGGTTGCATGCTCCAGTGGCTTTGAAAAGCCACATTACATACACACCATCATCCAACAAGCCATATTATAGTGAAGGGGAAATGTTTTTTATATGGAAGGAATGCATTATTGATAGGAGGGAGGGAGTGAGTGAGTAAGTATTATTATTATTATTCCGCCATTCATTCCCAAGTAGTAGATATAGAGCACGGCTCGGGGTTTTAGTTGCTTGTTTTGCTATTATTATCATGATCATGAGAGGCTTGATCCGATCCGGTCCCATGTGTCGTGCCGTGCCGTGTCGTGTCTTCTTGTCCTGGGGACACGAATGCAAATTCATTCCCCTTCCCCACTCGCTCACTCTCGACCAAAGTTAAAACTGTGAATTGGATGAGGAGGAATGAGTGAGTGAGTGAATGAATGAAATCTAAACTAGAAGTGAGACTTGGAGCTGCTTGCCTCGCTTCGAGATTGTTAGTGGGAACTGAGTGAAGGACGACGATGAGTGATTATGTCTCCTCTCCATATGAAACGACACTGTTTGGACATGTCGCGGTTGGTCTGGATGATTTATCAGGTTTGAAAATCAGAATCAGCATGAAAAAAAACTAGGTACGTATTTGCATGCCATATAATAATGTCGTGGCAAGGCCGGGACACACGACCAAAGAACGGGGAGTAATTGCGAACAAACATGAATGCATGAGCACATGCAAAAGCGAGTAGTTGTGCTATACCATGGCATTTCTTTTTCTCGGGAGTTGGGCAACAGCGCACCGGTGAAAGCTCTGCTGTGGAGTTTAGGGTTACATGATATGGCCTGGCATGGCATTGCATGCGGGCTCTTTGTTCCCGGGATTATGAGGAGAAGAAATGTAAGATTGGAGTTGCAAGTCTTTTTTACCCTTTCCCCCATCCCTCGGAAATCTCGGAATAGGGATTTTTATTGAGCGACATTTTTTTCCTTGTTGTCCCCTGTCATTCAGTTATTGTTCCTTTTGTACACCACTTTTGTTCGGATCATGTAATGTATTTACCTAGAGAATTTTTTGCGTTATTTGTATTTGAATAGTAAAAAAATATGTAAGTACATGAATGCTATTGATACTGCTCCAAAGTAAGTATTGCTGGGCAGGACAAAACGGTGTTTTTTCTATTTGACATCATTATCCGAAAAAATTGGACCCGAAAACCGAACCCTTCTCTCTTCCTCCTCTGGAATGATTTTGCTTTTCGAAAGGAGAGGAAGGAAGGAAGGAGAGGATTTTGAGGTATTGCGAGTTTGCGTTCATGTGACGTGATATATATTTTTTCCTCTCTCTTGAGTGGAGTGGATTGCCATATCATATTAGGAAAAAAGGGGTCTTGTTACAACTACAACTCCTCTGTGATCAAATCATCCACATTTTGTATGCACAATTTTTTATTTTCCGTGATCCACGGGACAAGAGAACAGTTGACAAGTTTACTTTTTCCATCGTGAGATCACAATTCAAGGGATGGATGATCGCTTTAGAGAAAAAATGATCCGACAAAAGACAGCGAAATTACATGTGTGATGCTCAACTTACAACCAAACTTAAAGGATTCGGTCAAGTGGAAGGGATTTCCAAAAAAACGTTCCTATTTATTTTCCTAGCTCCATTCAAGTCTCTCCAGTTTATTCAGCATTAGTGATGCTCCAGCAGAGACACACATGCGCTAATTCTCTTTTAATCCGGATCCAGATATTATGTAAATTCTGATGTTCGCTTCCAATCAAAAATATAACGTCATACATGTGTAGATAGTAACGGATCAGTTTCCAACCTAAGTAAAGGGAAGAGAGTACTTTTTGATCCTATCATGAAAGCAAGATGTTTGCTTTCAATAATTTTATTGTTCCACGAAGAAAAATATTATTGCAAATTGCTCTTCCTCACTAAAACACCAGTCAGATCAGAATCTCATGATGTGGGCTCTGGGCAAAATTTTCCTCACCTTCTGCCAAACTTGGGGCATGATGGATGGTTAAGTAATATAAAAAATCGCGCATTTTCTCTAAGGAGATATATAAACGCTCCAGCAGAAGTGGAGGAAACCCTTGAAAAGCAGCATCGCTAAATGTATCAGTCAGTCAGTCAAGCCCGTCAGAAAAAAAATGTGCGTGTCAAGTAAAGTCTGTCTGAGAGGGAGCCTTTCGTGTGCGTTTTTTTGCTCCTATTGTGTGATCTCCTCTCGCACAAACAAGATGGATTGATATTTCGTGTGGAAGGAAAGGTGAGATGGGGTTGAATAAGTCAAGTTTCCTAATGTCTAGTTTGGCTTGATTGTAAGTGCATACTCATTTTTTTCGTAGAAAGCAGGGGAAAATAATAGTATGGATAGATTTTTTACACGATCAGCACTTTTTGGTTCAGCTCTACTCACGCATATTTTATGGGTATTATTGACTCACACATTCTTCCAGCTCCACACCAAACCAAACCAAACCAAACCACACCACCTCCAAAACGAAACGAACCCCACCAAGCCACACCACCTAGTCGTCTTGTTTGCTTAAACATAATATGCCTATTTGCTTACACATGTGTTGCTCGAAGTGGAATACAAGAAATGTGCATGATGTGATATGACTCGTTTTCGAGTCAAGATGTGATGCATGCAAACATGCAAGTGGTAATAGCAATGCAGGCAGGCATGCAAGTGTGCGTAAATAAAAAAAAAGAATTCTTAGTTTTCAGACCCTTTAGGATTGCATGTTTGACTTATAAGGAGATGGAGACGTGGTGTGGTGTGGCTTTGGAGTTTCAATAACGAGATTTTTTATAAAATTGAAATCTGACCGAGGCGAAGAAAAAAATGGGAAAAGCTGTTCGCTCTTGTTGAGTAAATTGGATTGTTGTTTTCTGATACGATTTTTCGAAACTTGCATTCAAATCCTGATCGATGGAGTGAAGTATGTTTGTGAATGCAGTCCATTCTCAGTTTTCTTCGATATGATATTATGCATGTTACGTGATAAATGCCTAAGTAGAATATAGCATGTCTCCTTATACGTAATTGCTCCACTTTTGTGACTAGGGGTAAATAGTATTGGACTGTATTGGTTTGGTTTCGATGGGATGGAGTGCACTTGTCTAGAGGCGAAAGAAACTGAGCCACCACCAACCGCAGGGAAAATGAAAAGAAAAAAAAGGAGTGAGTGAGTGACTGAATGAGCCAGCGTTGGACATGGGAAATGACTTTTGAATTTCTCTGGTTTCATTTTACTTGTCTACACGGATGGATAGAAATACAGTGGGGTTGGTTGGGGATGAAATTGAATTAGATATATTTTTAGTCCACTGAAGAGCTTGAAACATAAGAAAGGAAGAAGATTGCAATGAGTATTATAGCGTGTGAGGCATCAACTCGCTAAATATTGCGTTGTTCAAGCGGTTAAACTGACCCAGGTAATTTTTCCAGGTTCCTGAATTTGATGTAATCCGTACGCCCAGTGAAATACTTTTGATAACTGAAATGGTATAAGTAAATGATTCAATAGATTGATCTAGGTTCCCACCTTGAAAATGTTCTCGTCGAAACTGAAGACGACGAGTTGCGATCCTAGTAAAACCTTATGAATAAATGTAATGGTAGATCAACATAGTTTTCTTAAGATAATTATGATACTGAAAGTGGAATTAGAAGGATATCTGGAATGGATTAGTAGGACTATGAAATGGTGGACTACCTGGAATTATCTAGTTCTAGTTCCAATAAAAATTGCTTTTAAAAGGTTGTCTGAAATGCACGATATAAATTTGAATCCCCCTTCCCTCTTCTTTAAGTCAGCTCATATTTTTAAAACTTGATTAGTCTTCAATTCATACACCACCTTTAGATTTCATTTCAGACTCGTTCATTCATTCATCCGATTCAATTCTTTTCCTCTCATTTCAATCGACTGCCCCATCTGCACAACAATGCAGTGGCAATAAAATGGGGTGAAAGACAATGAGCTAAAACTGCGACTTGATTTTCAGCTTAAAAAGGGAAGAAATTGCTCACTCATCACAAATGAGTGGAGCTTTATTGCTTCCATGTAATGTACCACTGCTTTACGGTTGTGATAGGAGAAGTCGAAGTGAACGATTATTATTACTACTACCGTGAATAAGTGTTTATCATCCTCTGTGAGACTTATTTTTTCCCTTTCTTGCTTGCTCCTCTTCTTTGTCTTCCCTAAATATGTCACTCAATCCTCTTCCAGCAAAAAAATCCCCATTTCCCCTTCGTTTTTTCCTTCGAAATAATAATACAACGAGAAAACACGCAGAACAGCGGAATTTATGCAATCTTCCGAAGAGATAAAGTCATCTAGCTTTTGTTGTCGTGCATTAAGATGAAAATTATTAGCTTGTAAATCTGTTCTCTTCAACCAAGACTATTTGCATGTGCCCTCTTGTTGACGGAGTCAATAGCAAAAGAGGAATCCATAAAGCTCGCTCTCGTTTCTATTCCCTTGATTGCGATTGCCGTTTCTTGGGGAGCTCAGCACTCAATGACATTATTTATTTCGGCTTTTTGGAGCTGTTTACAAGACGCACTCGCTAGAAATACTTTCGTAGGAGTCAGTTGCCCAAGATTTAAAACCTTTTCTATTGACATCGCAGCGTGAAAAAGGGGAACGCAGCACATTATGAGCACCAAAATTAAAACCGAGATTGTGATCGAGATAAAGAGAAGAAAAGGAAGTTGCTAATTAGGGATAAGCATAAATACAACCCTCAATCTCAATCCTTCACCTATTTCCTACATTCTGCAATTTGTCTTCTTCAAAATAAATTCTTGAGGGAAAAATCCTAAAACATTCCCGAAGACAGGATGATTAGTCTCCACATCCCTGCAAAATATCACGTTCCATTCCTATCTCTCATGTAAATAAACAAGCTCTACTACTACCTGCCGTGCATTTTAATACTGAGTTGTCCATCAAATTATGAAATCCGTCCGTTGTCATTTCCATTGTTCTGCGAAGCCAAGGTAAATCGAGTATTAGTTATTTTGACTGACGGCAATATCTTCGAATCCGGAACTACAGGACGGGACCGCTCCGTTCTGATTTCGTTTTGTTCCTGTTGACAAAAGCCTCATTTATTTTCTCCATTCCTTCTCCTCAAAACTAAATCCATCCTCTTAAGCACACACGCACACTTAAGCCACCCTTCCTTCCTCGCCGAGAAAATTGATAGGAAAAAAATGGACAAATGGAAATGAATGGCAAGGAAGCTGTGGGGAGTAGTTTGCGCTAGCCGAAGATGTTGCTGTCGCATCCAAGAAAACACATTTGAAGACGAAGAAGATGAGATGAGAATAAAATTGGTTTGGATAGAGGTCTTCTTCCTTCCACGTAGTTTAGAATGAAAGGGAGATGAGCCCCAATCAGTACCAGTAAGTAGAAAAGAAACATGTTTTGCGGGCGTATCCATGAATTCCCGTCAAGCGATGCGATGCGAGCGTTGAGCGAGAAAGCATTACTATTATTTTCATCATTCCTCTTTGGAAATTGCGTCCTTCTTTACCAAGTGGGCTCTCTCTTTTTTCGCGTTTGAGACGGTAATAGATTCGAAATGATATTTCAGCGGGATGCATTTACATTATTTCATTTAACAAGGAGTTGACTGACTGACGGTCAAAAACTTAAGAAAATTGGCCTACGCTCGAAACTCGGAACGCATCTTTTCAATTCCTCTTGTCGTTGTTCGTTCCTGTCTCATCACATCAGTTCCATTTATTTCTTTTCCGTAACAATAGCTAAANAACTCGGAACGCATCTTTTCAATTCCTCTTGTCGTTGTTCGTTCCTGTCTCATCACATCAGTTCCATTTATTTCTTTTCCGTAACAATAGCTAAAATTGGGAGTTGGGAGGCATTCAAGTAGCCGGGCAGTAATCAGTCCACCGCTGAGCTCCTTCAATATTTTTTCCACTGCAAAAAAACTCGCTTGTTCAGTATTGGTTGGTGGGTTGATGATGATGATGATGAAGTAATTATTATTTGCTCAGATAGAGATAGATTCTTTTAGCTACTTAAGTTCTCGTAGTACTTACTTACTCGAGCACAATCGAATGCTTCTTCTAGAAAAAGAAAGGCAGCCCACTCCACACACAAACTTTCTTTTCTTACAAAGAGACAATTTCCTTTTGAGAGCTTGAAAAGGTCCCATTTTCTGATTGTCTTTGCTCTCCCCAAACCTTAATACGTTTTTCGTCTTGCTACTTGCGTGGAAATGATTTATGTCAAATGTGGATCCGTGTAAATTGAAAATCAACATGGTTGTTGACAGGTCCGTTGACTAGAGATCATTTTTTTTGAAGAGTGGAAAAAGAACAAGGAAAGGCTTTTTAAAATGATTGTGTGTACTGCCTCCATACTTTGCTTCAGTAAAAAAATCATATTGTTTTCCTCTTGTTGTTTTGGTGTGTACCTACTCCTGCTCCTGTCAGATACTGGGCTCGGCTCACTCGCTCACTATCTCCTTGGCTAAAATACATGTCGACACAGCGCTGTCCGTCTTGTCTTAATAAATTAGACGGAGAGACAGTTGATAGTTCACCAAATGGTAGTAGTAGTAGTAGTGCACCTGATTGCGAGCTGAGAAATTGGTTTCCTCACTCAAGCCATTTCTTTCATTTTACTTCTTCGCCCACCACCATCACCCCACCAAGCCATGCCATGCCACGCCACAAACCTACCTGTTTTTGGATATGGTGAAGATCTAGTCAGAGGGAGATCCAAGTCACCTGCGTAAACGAAAAACTTTAAATATGGCCATAAATTATCGCCTATGCTCGCTTACGTGTTATGTTTATCATTTTTCAGGAGAGAAGTGTGAGGGTGAGTAGTAGTTTTTGCTCACTGCAAAACTTTATTTTGGTGGGGGAAAAATGAATGGCCACTATCAAATTCCATTTTTACGACGATCATCATTGCAACGCGAGTTAACGCGCTCTCTACAAAAATGGATGAGAGAGAGATTGTTGGGAATATGGAGTTGGAATTGGTAGGAGCACCATAATCTGAGCCAGTCAGTCAGCAGGTATCAAAAATGACAAGTTGTAAGTTCGTACATGGGTGATAAAGATTAAAGCGATATGGGAGTCTTAGCTCAGCCTTCTGTCTGTAGCTACACCAAATTATTATTACAAATGCATAAGCTCTCCTCCATCCTCCATGCAGCAGGTCCAGCTCAGTAAAAAAGGAAGCGTTTAAGGTGTTAGCTTACTGTCCCTCTGATTTTTCTGTGTTGGGGATGGGATACCAGCGACGGCGCTGATGAGAGATGGTGAAT